>VWYO01024105.1:813514-838641 GCA_013400275.1 Rhadina sibilatrix
GGGGGGGAGGGGTTGTATGTAGCCAGATTTTGATAGTAGCATGGCTACAAAGGTGGCTCTCTGAGAAGCTCCCAGAAGCTTCCACCATGTCCACAGAGTCAATGCCAGCCAGTTCCATGACAGACTGGCCAAGGCTAACCCCATCTGTACTGTGGCAGATGTGCATCTGGCATAAGATAGTTAAGAAGGGGAAAATTTTTCTGCACAATAGCAGTGCCAGCCAGAGAGAGGAGTGAGAATATGTGAGAGGAACAGCTGTGCAGGCACCTAGGCCAGTGAAGAAGGAGAAGAGGTGCCCCATGTGTTGGAGAAGAGTTTCCCTTCAGCCCCTGTTGCAGACTCTGGTGAGTCCAGCAGTCCCTCTGCAGCCCAAGGACAACCCAGAGCAGAGCAGGTGGCTGCCTGAAGGAGACTGTTAGCCTGTGGGAAGCCCATGCTGGAGGCTGCTGGCAGGACCTATCGAGATAGGAGTCCACACTGGAGCAAGTTTGCAGGCAGGACTTGTTGACTCCATGCTGGACCTGTTCCTGAAGAGCTACAGCCCATGGGAAAGACCTCTTTTGCAGAAGTTTGTGGAGGGCTGTCTGCTGAGGGAGGGACCCTACCCCACCACCCCAGACTGGGGGAAGAGCATGAGGAATGATCCCCCTTAGGAGGAAAAAGCAGCAGAGACTATGTGTTATGAACTGACCTGTGAATCCACTGCTGGCCAAGGCTGAGCCCCTCAGCAATGGAGGTAGTGCTGGTAGGCTGAAGTAACATTGGGCAGGCTGTTCTGCTTTTCATTATTGTGCAGCAGTGTGGGAAAAAGGAAATAGATGAACAAAATTTAAAATAAATTGCCCCTGAGTTAATTTTTCTCACTCTGTAGCTTGTCCTGCATTGGTCATCCTGGCAAGTAGTTTTAATAATGGCTTAGAGGAAGTCCTTAAATTACTCCAGCACAAATGCATCTATTTCACTTCAAGAAAGATGTGTTCAGGTCCAACTCAGTCATCCTGAAGCTTCACCTGGTAGAAGAAGAATGGAGGAAGATGTTTTATGAGCTGTACTTAAAGCAAAATTTTGTGATTCAGCTTGTTTCAGCTGAAAAAAAAAATCATAATGAATGGAAACAGATCTTCCTACTTTGGGTGTGATTGCAAAGATATCCCCTTCTTTTCTGGGCTTCAGTGTATATACATTACAGTTAAACTGGGATTTCCAAACTACAGGAGCATATGTTTACATCCATACTGCATTTATACACAAGTTTGGAAGTCCTAATGAGTCCCCAGGGAGTATCTGCAACTGACTATGACCCTGCTGTGTTAAGTGCTCAGATTCAAATAGATGTCTCAGCTCCAAAAATAGGCATTTCTTTCAAAGTCAGAGCAGAGGTGATGAGTAGATAAAGGGGAAGAGATCTAACCGTGTAGTTTACATGCTTTGGTACTGCAAGTGCTTGAATTTGTGCCACAGGACAGAAAAAAAAGCAGCTAAAGAGAAAGGCAGACCTTAATTGAAATATTCTGGATCCCTACCCACATGTAGAGGGCTGAAGCATTCAACTATGAGACTCAGAAAAACCAGGAGTGGTGGATGGTCATCTTAAGGAATTCTTGATAGCTTTTTCTAGCACTATCTGAGGAAGATTCTGGTTGATTATTTCCTCAAGACATACATGCTCACCCTTCAGGAGCATTTCCAGTCAAAGTGCTAGAAAAAAAGATTGAAGAAAGGAAGATTTCAAGAAAAAGACTTGAGCAATGCAGAACCCAAATGAATTTGCTGTAAATTCTCTTCTGTCCCTATGTTCACCATTTGAAATACATATAATGGCTTTCTTTCTCTGCCATGAGTGAGTTTTGACCTACCATAAGTCGTTTTATGGACCAGACGGTGCAGAATGAACTAGCTGTGACCTCCACAGATTACAGACTGCATTTCACTATTATCTCTTTGAAAGCTGGAATTCTGCCTCTCCAGATGAGAATGCAGGCAGGTGCACCTGGGGTGATTGTATGCTCATGTGGATATTTGTATTTTATTTCACCTGGGTTTATTGGAAGAATTTAATATTTTATAGCCCTGCTAACCCATGCATAAGCAAGTGATACAGGTTCTCAAGTGAAACCCTACAGATACATGAAAGAGACCTTTTATTGATGAATCCAGCATCAGTCATACTTCTCTGCTAACTGTTAAGTAAAGAGTTGTTAGTGATTAACATCTCAGTCAGAATGTGGGGAATTAAAAAAGTTTTATAATGTGAGTCAGGAGGACATTGAAAGAACTGACTGAGATGCTGCCTTTCTTTCTCAGCTCTGGAGCCCAGGCAATAGGTTATCATCTATATCCTGGAGACACCAAGAAACCACCTCTTAAAGAAACTCATGGAGGATTGAATTTGCATGGGCAAATTCAAATTACTAATTTTAAGACTAAATTTTATAGTCTTAATGCAATATAAATGCTATGTAAATGAATATTGCAGCTGCAATCATATTAATAGAGGTAGGAGAAGAGAAGAGCCATACCTGTGTAGGAAGAACCACAGTATCTCTAGTAGCTAACTCCATCACTATTTTTAGTTGTGCAAAGCATTACAGATAGTATTTAATATTTAATATTATTTCTAATATTTTCCATACGTATTTAACATTCCCTTTTCTAAGAGGCCTTCCTCTGAATACTGGCTGGCAATGATTAACATCTGCTTAATTAGTATTTTAGCTTAGAGTCTCTGAATCCCAACACCATGTAATGCTTCTTGAGCAGACAGGGAGCTCTAGCTCACACTCCAGCAGAGTGTTAAACTGAGGGGCAGGGAAGGGAAAGCTTCAGAGGAGTTTGCTCAACAGCCCCCTTCTACAACACATGGGCACAAGGAGACAGTCAGACCAGACTGGGCAGGCCAGTAGGTGGGTGACAGAGGATGCCTACTGTCTGACTGCTGTCAGGGCCCTGTAATGGGAGAGGACAGATGTTATCCTTTCACTGAGTTTGCCCTGTCAGAAAGCATCCATCAGAGCAAGGTGAGTGTCACTCAAAACGCATTGCACACTCCTCACCTTTAATATTCTGCGGGTGCAGTCCACAATTAGGCATGAGATTGATTTGCCAGACAACAGTAGGAAGGACCAGAGAGGACTCCAGATTTTTCTGGCTTCAGACCAAATTGTTTTTTATCCCTGTAAGGAATGAACATTAAAACTAATCCAAAATGCTCTTGAATTTAGGGATGTGGGTGTTGAATTTTGAATTGAAATTCTAGCTTTCTTCACTTCAGGGCATCAGTATATTAGAGCAAAAGAGGATGAACTGTCAGTTCTCATCCTTTGAATATTGCACCAAGCTGGTAGGGCACATTGGCACTCACTGTGAATATGTACCTTCCCATCTTTCAACTGATAAGGTACAGAAAACTGCAACATGTTTAGGAAGAAAACCTCATATTTTACCAAACTAAATATGTTAAGAAATATTAGGCGGTTCTCTTTGGGGTTTTGTTTGTTTGTGGGGTTTTTGTTATTGTTGTTTTGTTTTGGTTTTTTGTTTTGTTTTGTTTTGTTTTGTTTTGTTTTGTTTTGTTTTGTTTTCCTTCATTTCCAGATCATACAGGAACAGCAAAAAATGGCACTCTCAAGAGAAGCTCTGGTCTGCTTAACCTGAATCCTCCCTTCACCTGAATGATAGCACATGCTGCTGTGCCAGCTCCTGACACTCTTAAATGAGCATAACATGTGCTCCCATCTATAAATGCAGCAAGCTAATTCCCTGGGGCCAGAACCAAGGAACAGCCCTGCCTTGCACCTATCATGGAGCAAGAGTGCTGAGGCATCAACTCACAGCAGGGTTAAGACGTGTGTGCTTTACCTAGATTGGTGTTGGCTACTGCAGTCAATTCCCTCACTGTAGATGCAAGATGCACCTGAATGAGCTCAAAATTTCTTGCTTTCTATATTTCTGAAACCTGTGCTAGCCAGAATAGAAGAAATAAATTTCTAGTGAAAATTATGTGGCATCCAAGGTGAGTGAACATATGTTCCACGGAACAAATTGCAATGATGATGATAATACACTGAACATCAAGCTATGAAAAGTTTCCTCTCATGGCTATCCAGGAAGACTACTGAATCAGGAGATTATTTCAACAGGAGCTCAGCACAATTGTACCACATTAAAATAAAAGTGGCTTGCTCTGAAAATATGTAAAACAATACACAGGTGACAGTAGGATACCCTTCACCTTTGGTCAACTGTACGTTCTAAAAATGATACCCAATAAAGTTACATTAAGGTTGTGAAGCAAACAGTGAAAAGTCACAAAATGCCAGAAATAAGCTTTCTGTGTATCTCTCTGCATTTCAATGTGTACAGCCCTGGGCTGTCCCCTTGTTGTGTATGAATTTTGGCAGTTTGACTAAGGATCATCCCCAGTTTTTTTCTGCAAGACTGTCTCATTCAGTGCCCTGGTTGAACAGCACTCAGTGATTGAGTGGCTCCTCAATATTTTTGCTTTACCCTCATATTTCAGTGAATGCCCCATGGACACATTTAATTTATGCTACTCAAACTTCTCCATGTGACAGAATTATAGATGTCCTCACGGAATTTTTCTGTGGTCTTACTCAGTGCAAATTTTATTTGTGCAGTATGTTGTGGTGATGGGTGATATTAGCTGATTTTTTGTATTGAAGAAAGGTAGACAGATAATGCTTGAAATTAGCCTTTAATTTGGGCAGCTAATTTGAGGCACCAAACCCCATATATTTTGTAGAATATTTAGTGCAGAATTATTGGTAGACTGTCTTAATCACAAGACCACTCTTTCTCTTAGAGAAATCCTGTTTTCCTCAGCACAAGCCTTTCAGCCTCTGTTAAAATGCACTGAGGAACCTTACAGCAGAAACTTGAGCCATCCCAGAAAGCGGTCAACCTTGTGCAACTTTGGAGTGTCTGAGTCCACTGTTTGAGCTAATGGAGAAACTGAAGGATGATGGTAGGTTGACATTTTTCACATGATCAGACAATACTAGAAATAAAATATGAACATTACACAAAACTCAGCATTAAGTCCAAACTTTGGATGGTTTTGGAAGTTGGTCTTAAATCTAGCTGATTTTCAGCAGCATTTAATGAAGACAGAGTAGTGTGGGCTGCAGCATCATAAGCAAAGCGATGCAAAGATCACGGTTGCAATAGAGCCTCCGCCTCCCCAGGCTCCCTGTTGGAAAACAGCTGGAGGGAAGCAGGTGCCATCAGGTGTTCAGCATAAAGCCTTGACATAATCAGGAAGAAAACTAATGAAAAGTTATTGTCACTCACTCATACTCCTACATCTTCCTACACGCTCTTGTTATTTTTTAGCATAACTGTAGATGCCTCATGGTAGCTGTCACATTAGCCCTTCACCAGACAAGGAGATGGGAAACTCTTATGGCTTTAACTGGTTGAAGGGTTATATTTCTCCTAGCAACTTTTAACCTCAAAGCAGTGAGCTCCTTTAGATCATGTCAGTTTATGTTCCTTAAAAACAAAGATAATGCAAGTTTCTTCTAAGTCAACACTTTTATTTAATTTGGGGTTTTGTGCCTTTACCCCCTCCAAACACTGGGCTCCTCATCATAATACTTAAAGCCTTGGACCCTTCCCACAGATTTTTCAATGCAGGTCTCACTGCCCAAACCTGCTGTCCCCTATGGACTCAGTGTCTCTTCTTCCTTTCCAAGCACTACCCCACAGCACTGCTCTTGCACATTCAGAGCCTGGTTTCTTGATCAGTCTTTCTGCTTGGTTTACATGAGCAATGCAAAGCAGCAGATGAGTGTAACTCAGCGTCTCTACTCACTCTGTCAATGGTGGTATTTCCTGCAGCAGTCAACAGAGAGCAGAAGACAGCTGATGTGTGTCACTTCATTAGCTGTTCTAAATACTGAAATAATCTCCTAAAAATTTTGTTTATCTACCAATGTGTTGGCTAAGTTACACAGTTCCTTCTACTTATTTCTAAATCTCTAACATCCACTTCATCTAAAGCTAGCTTTCTGTTAAAGACAGGAACAATTGACAAGCTCTTGAAAAATACCCTTGTTCCCACCAAGCAATTCACAATCCTCTGCCAATGCAGCTAATAAAATTAGGGCTGTGAATAAACAGTTATAACAAAATTCAAGGAGCCAACTGCCTACATGGACCTCTCTAAATAAAGGCCAGTGTATTTATATGACAACCTAATGAAATGTCTAATATTCAGAGCATTCACACTGCAAGAGGACTGTTCGTTTCTCATGAATCAATCAAATGGCAGACCAAATTGGCAAACAGAATTATCGAGGTGAGCTAAGACACTGCCAAATGTTCAGCTAAATGGGAGCATAATTTATAAATCAAAAAATGTGGAGCAAGCATTACATTCTTTGAATCTGTCCTTACAACTTTTAGGGACTGGCCTCTGCCTTTCACACAAACAAAAACCAACCAAATAAACAAAAAACGAAAATATTCAGAGTGAAAATATAAAGAAAAATAACTAGTTGAGTACAATAGTTTACAAACTAATAATTGTTATGATTTTGAAACGTTTAGTTCAGAATTCTTGCTCTATTAAAAAGATTGAAAATTTTTAAAGTAAAAAGGCTGCATCATAAAAATATAACAGTTTTGCAGCATCAAGACATTGATCCATTTTGTGCCATAACCACATCTCAGCCCAGGCGTGATTCTGCAGAGGAATGTGTTCAAATTACTGTAAGCAAGAATTGCAGGGTCATCAGGGATCTTTTTTCCCCAAATATTCTCCCAGTTACTAGATGATTTCTAGAAGTTCTCCCTCTGGGACTGCTTATCTTTCTTAATATCCTGATAAACTCCCAGATACAATGACAACTAGTGGAAATGTAAATATCATACATTAAAAATAAACAGGAATCAACAGCTTAAATTTTCCTTTTCCTTTCCTTATTTCCTTTCATTCTTGGCTTTTGATTTTGACTGGATAATTAAGTTATGTTAGCTTCTTGTGGTTCATTCCACCCATAAAGCCAAAGAAAATAACTTCCAAGTAAAACCATGGTGAAAATCTTAGGCTAGAAATGTTCCTTACCATGTTCTAATTTTTTACATGGTGCAAATCAGATAATCTGAACCAATAGTCCCTATGAAGGAGTTGTTTTGGAGTAGGATTTTCAATACTGAGATATAAGTTTGATTTAAACACTAAAGGTTATTATGCTCTCCCCATAATCAGGTTAATTACTGCTGCTATTGGATATTTGCACATTGTTTCCATTCTGAATACTTTTAATTTCCAGCCATTCAATATTGGCTTGGCCTTTTTTTTTTTCAGGTTCAATATTTCACAAATACTTTGAGGAAGTGAATTTTCTTTTGCTTATTTAATGAAAACCAGTTTTGGATACCTTCTATAATTCTTTCTTATTCTGACAGCTGCTCTAAAGCTGAATAATAAGATCATTCTACTGCTGGCACAGCAGACATTAGGCAAAATCCTTTAAGGAAGAAATCCAGGATTTTAAGACAGCCAATGGTGCACTGGGATAGAAACTATCTGCCTGTAACACTGCTCCAGGATGTGTACACAAGAATCTCTTCCTCACTGGACACCAGGATGAAAAATCTGAGAATAAAAAGAAATGCAAATGCAATTGACAACATCCAGGAAGAGAAAACAGCCTGGAGAGGCTAAGCATGAGATCTGCCATGTATCTTCAGTAATACTGCAGAGCATTCCCCAAAGGGACAGATGGTAGGAAATTCTGCAGTCATATCTGGTTAACCTGAATCCATTTATAAAATCAGTATTACATATCCTTTTAAACTGCTTGTCACCTTTTCAGTGTTTATTGTCTTTGAGAGCATGCTCAGATAAATTGAGAAATCAGACCTGTACTAACTTTATCTTATTCTTTCTCAGGAAAAGAATATATTTCAAATGTCCATTTAGTCCCACTCCACAGACATCATGATTTTTTTTTTTTTCATTACTGGAAGATGTAAGTGAGAAAAGGAATTTTTAGAATACATATTTAAAATTATTCAAAATTAAATTTATTTTAAAAAGGGTTTTCTTCATTAGGCAAATTAGTTTCTATTTTGTATAATTTAAGATGATAAATCCCCAATATGTTTAAAGGCAGAATATTTAGTTTCATAACTGAAATGGCTGAATGAATAACAGATGCTTCCAGCTTACGAACTTTTAGGACGAATCCTTTTGACCAGGCACTCATCTGATCTCCTTATATTTTATGGGAGTTTTGTCTTACTCTCCTAAGTCACATGTCATGTCATTTCACCCTTTTTAGTAGATGGTGACATTTTTACTTGATGCAGCAGGAGAATGGCTTTCCATACAATTTTTCAAGTTAGCTGAGTGTCACAGATCTGCAACATGGGAGTACCTGAAGCTGAGGACCTACACTCCTCACAATAATTCTTAAAACAGCCCCAGGTTTTTGGGCATGACAACTCACTTGTGTGGTTCAGAAAAGACAGCTTTTTACCTATTTTTGATACCTGAATTCTATGGTGGGAGAGTTTTCCTGTGCCTGGTGAATCATAGTTGTATATGCAGAAAACTGAATCAGTGCTGTGACCTTACTCACTAGTCATAGGTACTGCATGGATATAATGACTTATGTTTGCAGTGCAGACTATTAAAAAAAAAAAAACAACAAACCAACAAATAAAAAACCACCAACAAAATCCAATTGAAACATGATTCACATAACAGAATTTGATTAAAAGAGCTCTGATCCCAAGACCTGTGTTTCCCTCAGAGGAGGGTGATGCAGCTGATTACATCAGTTATTTTAGTCCTATACCTGCAAAAGGCTTCCAATGTCAGTCATAGCACTGTGAGTGCAGTACCCCAGGATTTCCAAAATGCACCATGTGGTGCTCTGGGCGCTCCTGGATGAGGTAGCCAGGGGTTTGCTCTTTCTCACAGTATTTCTTTGTTTTGAGAAGTCTTAATATGATAAAATTCTGAGAGAGCCCTGGAAGCAAAAAATAACCTGATCTCTCTCTGACATCACCTGAAAGTCTTGACTTTATACTAGTCACACCTGTGTAATGTGAAGGGACCAGCTTCAACAGGAGGGGCAAAACAGTTGTGCCTACGGCAACAGCCTGGACACAGAGAAGTTTTGTGAGAAAGTGGAAATGGGCTCCCTCATCCCCATGGTTGATGGATGAATGCTGAGTCCACTGCTGTGCCCTCCCCACCTGAACTGGCTCTCCAAGCGGTTGTCTAGGCTAGCAGCCATGTCTGGGCAGGATGAAGGGAAGGCCACAAGGTCTGCCAGCTCTGAGGGAGTTTGTGTCACCATCTTGGTAGGAATTGAGGAACTTAATTTAAAAATCAAGCGTCTATGTATTTCAGGCACTGACAGAGTCAGACAGCAGCTGAGCAGAGGTTTCAGGGATCTATATTTGGACTGCAGTCCAGAGAAGCAGTTTGGTAGGATATTAGCATGAAAAATGTGACAGGCTTGTAAAAATCTTCACCTTCTCCTCAGAAAGATAGTTAACAGGGTTTGTAATTAAGGGGACTGCAGATGTGAGATCCTTTCCATGCCTTCGGTGATCTCACTCTCATACTGGTCCCAGAGGAGAATCCAGGTGCTCTGTGCTTCACCAGCTTTTTCTTCAGATGCCATCCTTTCCTTGACAACACCAGAAAAGCTCTTCCCCCTTCCTATTTCCCTCCCTGAGCCAACAGGCACTTTAAATATACAAGTACAGCTGAAACTTTCATTTAGATTCCTGACGACTGGCACCACAGTTATTATATCCCCAGACTGACAGTTCCTGCTGATTGGTGCCACTCAATTCAGAAAGCAATATCGCTTTGATATATCAACCTGGCAACTGCCTGCAGGAAGCTATTCTAGTCCTTCTCTCTGAATTTCTCTCTGAGAAATATACTCCTTTCAACAGGATTTTTAAGGGGAAAAAAGGCAGAACATTTAAGAGAGGGGATGGGAAGCTCAGTATGCCCCCCATAGCCTTAAACAAGAGCACCTTTTTTTCTTATTGAGGAGGTAGTAACTCTACAGGAGACAAAGACTGTAGGAAGACCTTTACTCGAGAATTTTACACACTTGAAAAATCCAAGTCTTATTCACAGAAAAAGGAAAGGGTTTTTAAAAATTTAGCACTGACCTATATGTCCTTTATGAAGAATATGACATGTTGGTGTTTTAAGAATATGTTTTTGATATTTCAGTTCAGGCTTTGTTGTGGAGCTCAAAGGTCAAGTAGTCAAGATGTTAATGGAACAAACACAGTTGGTAGAGCTGTGCTCAGTAGCACTTTAGCTGGGAAGATTAGGAGAGAGTTCCCTGGGATACTGACAGTATTCAGCTGCAGCCAAGTTAGGGGGCAGTCCACTTGCCCAGTGTAGGAATTGGTGAAGAGTAAAGAAAAAAGGATAATGTGTAAGAGTATATCTCAAAGGGGGAAACTAACAGAGCAGGAATACAAAATAGCAAGCAAATGAATTTTATTTAGACTGTGAAGAAGAAAGGAAATCTGAAGTTGGAGAGCCAGAATAGATTTAGATCAAAGTCACTCTATATTCCTATATATATTACCACTGCTGACCTGGTATAAGACTAATCATGTTCTCTTGCCCCTGCTCCAAAGTGCTTTCTATTTTCTTCTGAAAAATAGCATCAGACAACTGGACTTATTTTTAACATGGTGGTCTCAGGACAGAAGTTTTCCCTCTGTCCCCTGGTATAAGAAATAGCTGAACCTGAGTTCTCCATGCAGGCAGATGGAGCTGGACTTACTGAGTACTCTGACGTGCACACAAAGGCAGCCTTCAGGATCCATCCCTTAGGTCTTTTGCAGTTCCTCCTCTTATTTTATTTTAAGTTTCCCTTCAGTTCTTCCTGGGGAAGAATTGCCTGGATAATACTTATTTCTAATAGTATTTTTACTGTTCCTAAGTAACTTTTTTTCCATAGAGGTAGTTTATTCTCACAATAGCAATGTGGCCCAGAGCTTTCAGGTTGAACCACAGGCTCTGGCCCAGACTATGCTGTGAAGTGTTTTGCTAGAATTGCTGATAGCAGGAGCCCAAGGAATTTCCAGAAATGCAGGTGCCTGTTTATGATTCCTTTATCTTCTCTGAATGTGATTACATTCCCCTTAGCTATTGTGTGTATCACCCTTCCATTTAGAGTTATTTTCTTAAGTGTATCTGGAGGGCAGTGGAAGGCTCTTAGTGAAGCAGTATTGCAGGCTTTAGTAATGCTGTATGAGAATATTCATTCAATGGTTTATGTAAGAAGGAAGCAGATGTTCTTGACATGTCACAAAAGTAAGAACACTTTATCTTGGTGAACTGCTTCTATCAGTTCCTGCAGATATTTTTTACCTGTGCATATCTCCAAAGAAAGAAAGTATTTAGAAGTAGTAGAGAACTCCTGACCTCTCAAAGGTTCTGCTGCAGATGAAGGTCACAGCACATCTGGGCACTTTATTTTTTTTTTTTAATACAATTTTAGATGGAGCAGGTGGCAAAACCTATTACATTAAATCCCATTAATTAAATGCTTAGTTAGAAATATCCATTTTTTAAAGATTGCTGTACAGGTACTAGTTACAGTGATTTAAAGGCCAGTTATTCAGCAGCAACCTCCAAAGATTTGAACTGATTTCCTTGTAATAACAATGCCATAATTTCTTTATCTTCTGTTCTCTCACCTTTTGCTAGGATGTAATATTTCACATTTTTTCTGTGTGGATTGACCCAGAAGGCAATTAGGTTTCCTGCTTCAGCACACCTAAGAAAGGAGATGCCTTGATGTAAAAGAGGCTTTTTTATTTTTCTTTCAAAGCCACTTTTACCTGCATGAAACTGTATTTCTGAATTACTTATTGCCAAGAAGATAGAATATGAGATAACTGCATCTTCACAGTCTCATGTGTGAGAGTGAGAAATGCATGAAAGTGAGAAAAACAGAAATAAAATGCTCTATTGCCATGGACCATTTAGGCAGCTGAATATAATATTAAATAATATTAATATAATACTAAATTTTTGATGTTTGTGCTGGAGCTGGAAGAACATGCAAAGTGTTTCTCTGCAATTAGCAGGTAAGTTGATTACTGGACTACTGTCCAAGTGGAGCACTGGTGGATCAGTGTGTTGTGGTCAGGCTGCTGGTGACATCACTGGTGACATGGTACAGTCACCCAGCTTGCTTGGCTGTGCACAGACACTGAGGGGAGCAGCGCTGCTTCCTTGCCTTCTACTCCCACTGTGCTGGTTTTGCATTAACTGATTTCTGATGAAGAGACACCCCCCTTTGATGAAGTCAGTCCCCCTAATCACACAATGAGACACTTGGCCCCGCACAGGGAAATGCATCTCAACCCCCTCCTTGTGAACCAGTGAAAGGAATATTGCAATGAAGCTACTGCCTCCTTCCTAAGCATTCAGTCAAGTAAAATTTGCATTTTAAAAAATGCTCATTCAGAAGAGCAGAAAACTCCCTCCTACCATAGGACAATATTTTGGATGGCATCAAGAATAATTTAAAGAGTCTTTTGTGTGAGGAAGAGAAATTTTGGGACTATTCTTATAATTGGATTATCTTTCTTACTTGAAAAACAAAAAGTGTTCCCAATGAAAACAAAAGGATGACAAGGGAAAAAGTTTCTGGAAAATGTATCTATTTCTGGTGCTGACTCCCTTTTACGCCCTCTTTGTTGCAGAAATACAGCACCTGCTCAGATGGGCTGCTCATACAGCTCCCCAGCCCTTCTTGTCTGGCCGTTGAAGCCATTTATCTCATGTCAGTCAACATGTCAGTCATGGGCCACAACAAAGTGGTGAGACTTGCAAACTACAGCCTTGTTTTGGCATAAAATGAAGAGGAATTTTGTTTTTTTTTTTAAGGAAAAAAAGCTGAAGATGGAAATTACCCGTTGTGTGTGACAGGATCCATGTATTTCTCTCCTAAGCACTCATGGAGATTTCACAGAAGCAGACCAAGGCGATGAGGCTGCCAATCTATTTCCTTCCAGTTAGTTATTACTGAGATGTCTCCAAAACATGAGTAAGCTTCATGGAGCTCACACTGGTACTGGAGATGATGAGAAATCCATGAAGGTTTAATTGGAGTCCAGTATCCCATGCACTCCTGCATTCTCCATTAATGACCTTTCCACTCAAAAGGGTTGACCTTTTGTTTGGTGTTTTTAACCAATAAAAATATATGTCAATAGAGAGTATACTTTTCTTAATTTCCCCCCCTCAGCACATTCAATGAAAAAGTATCAACATATCAAACCTAACAGGGAGTTTTCTTTGAGAGGAAAAGGCTACAACATCCCAAGGAATTCTCAGAAAATGTGAAACACTTCACAATATGAATCAACATCTGATTTATAAGGTGTGTAATATGAGCCATATCTGTATGTAGGATGTCATTGTAGATGACAATGAAAGAGGAGAAGAATGAACAGGACAGAATGTGGAGAGGGAAAGCTGCAGAACTAAATGCAAGCCTTTTGTCAGTGGACATTAAAGCACTGATTTCACAAAAATGATAGCATTCTACCGAGAAGGACAAAATGGATAGGAGATTTTGACAGATTGGTTTTGTGCAACCTGGGATGCAGTCACTTGTGAAATGTCTTCAACACTGACTCAGAGGAGCTGGTACCACAAGACCTGCTGAATAAATACTCCACCTGTGTTTCTCCCACAGCAACAAAGAGAGGTGACAGGGTTACTAAGAATGCGTCAGACCACTGAATTCTCTGTAAGTGCTCTCAGGACAGCACAGCCAATTTATAAAGTCTCAACATTTTCTGCCTAACAGTTTTGTAGCTAGGGTACCTTCACAGATCCACTCACCATTTGAAAACTTCATTGTTAATGAGAAATATTATTTTAGTTTCATGTAGCCCTGGTTCATGCCTGAGATGTTTTGGTTTTCTGAAATTCTTTTCCCAGGGAATTTTCTGTAAACCAGAGACATGTTTTGTAACTATAACTTTGCTTACATTCTTTCCCTAGGAGGCACTTCTTGTTGATGTCCCTCTGGTTTGACCAATGTGATTGAAGAAGTTTGTCTTGGTTTCACCAATTGAATTGTTCTGTAGAATAGTATAAAAGGGAAGAGATTCCCAGAAATAAAGAGTCATTTTCAGCCCTCTGAAGTTGGAGTCTGTGTCGTTGTGGTGTACAACAGTGTCAGTTTTGTATTCTTTTGCATTTGTAGAAGGACGGCACTGTTGGCAAGGTTTTCTCAGTTTGCTGTTGTTTTCCTAGAGCTACTCTGTACATTTTCAAATGAAGTATTTCTTCATAATAAGATATGTCAAACTTCATTTTGCAGTGAATCAAAGAGATTTTGCCTAGGGAGAACTTTAGAAACTGAAGCGTGCCTAAAATTAAAACCTGAGGCAGCTTGTCCTAAATCTCAGATTAAATGGCAAAGATTCCCAGCAGATGATAAAGTATATGCTCTGTAGAAAATAGTCTGGGGTAATTAATAACATTTGATTACTTATTTGGTACATTTCAGTGTTCTGACTTGACAAAGTTCTGTTGACACGCTGTACACATGCTTATGTTTACTTGGGAATATGTAGCTCCAGAATCTATCAGAGACACTACTTGAGCCCAAGATGTGGTCTTATTTCTTAAACTTAAGAGCCTCAGGGCATGATTTATATACTCTTGAAAGCTCCACAAAACTCCCCCCCACCAGATGTTAGGGGCAGTGGTGTTGGTGCTTCAGAAGGTGGCAGTCTGCCTCTGAGTCGTAAGAGAAAGCATGCTTCAAAGTTGAGGGAACCAGGGAGGTGATGAACAGTACATAAATCTAAATATTGCAAAATAACTGCTCCACTAAAGTGCATAAAATGAGCAAAATAGTTGCAACCAGTTCCTTCCTGAAAATGGACCCAGGAAAACAAACTTGTCTTGATGGAGTCAAAGGCTTTGATACAGTGCAAACCTGGGTTTATGCCTCCTTCTGTGTCACAGGATACATATTTGGGTTGTTTTCATTAATTCTAGTGATAGTCTGCATAAATGAATTTTTCTGTAGTGGAGTCAGCTTATCTGTTTATCTCTTTTCATCAGCATATTGGAAAGAAAAGGAAAGAAAACAAGTAACACATCCAGGATGTTATGAGCCATTGACCTATATTTGAAAATAAGAAACCCAACAAACCAAAAAAAAAAATCAAGTTTATGCAGTGGCTTATTTTTTGAGTACTCAGATTAAAAATTAAAATCTAGGGAAAATGACCTATATTTGCCTCATGAAGATTGTCCCAACCAGATGTTTCAAGACTGGTACTGATAAATAAAGACATTCAAAATCAACACTGAACAATTTAACTGCCCTAGATATAGGATAATCTCAAATTTTGTCTCTGTGTGTACATAAATATATAGATATATATTTATATGTGCTGATTTCATGTTAGTGAAAGGATTTTTTTCAGACACCAGATGGATGATTCTGAATGCATATTCAATACCAATTCCTCTACTGGAATTATGAAAATATAAACACATTAAGAGAAAAAAATCTGCAAGTATAATTTAACATTTTTACCATTGATGTAAAAATTGTGATGTCACAGGAAAAGGAAGTCTCATCACTGAAATTTCAGTCTTTTAGAGATGAAAGCTAGATGTCTGTGATGATTTGCTATTTTACAGACATGAATAGGAAGGAAGCTTCCATCCACTGTATTTTATCACTCAAAACATATTTAGAACATATTTTCTATTATGATTACTCAACCACAGTTTCAAAGTATGTCCCCTTCCCACCTCCTCCTATCTAATACTACTAAAATTGCACTGTATTTAAAATTTTGAATCTTTGCTTTTACATCTGTCTTTTGTACATGAATCCATCAGTCTTAGGGTACTTAAAAATAGCAGACAGGAAAAATGAATAAGTTACACTCAAGAAAGGGTGAGCTCCCTACCTCCTTTCTTTTTGCAGCAAGATACTTCCTTTCTTCATATTTATAGAAAATATGTCTTTGTAGCAAAGATTTCCCTCATCTCAGCTTTTCTTCTGTGTTTCATCTCAGGCTATCCAGCATACATTATATTTCTGTTCATAGCATAGATCCTTTAAAATAAAATAGAGTTTGCAATTATTCTGACTATTTTGAGGCTGTTACATGTTATTATAAAACATTTTTTAATTTTAAATATTAGGATAATGCAAGGGAGGGAACAGTTTATGCAGAGAAAAAAATCTATAAAGAAATGTTTTCTTTGAAAAATACTACTGCATTGAGGTGTCATTGCAGAAACAGAACAATTTCATATAAATATTAATCTTGTAGTGTAATAAAAATTATCAAATGCTTTAGCAAAATGTATCTGACCAAATATATGAAATATTTCAAATACAAAGGAGGTCTGTGATCTGTTTGTTTTGTTAAATTCAGAGCACAGAATCAAAAACATTTACTTCTGCTTTCTCCTGCTTGCTTTTTTTTATTTCTTTACAAAGAGAGCATCAGTGCATATGAACAAAACAGTTCCACTCAGTAGGGCACATAGCTCAGAGCATTCTGTCCCATTTTCAGTGACCTGGAAAGCATGAAGGCTGTTATGCTGGAAAACAGGGGAAAAATTTAAAAAGAATAAAAAATGATAAAAGGGAAAAGAAAAAAAAAAGAGAGAGAGTTGGAAACCCAACTCACCAATCTAGCTGCATACAAATAGCACCTTCATCAACACGAATTTGAAAGTTTCCTTGGAGAAAGTGATTTTCAAGGAAATGGAAGCATGGTGCTCTGTCTCACCATGGTTTCATCTGGGAAATGTTGAGAAACAACAGCAATAATGAATTTGAAAAGCAACATCTGTGTTACTGTCATAACTAAATAGTAATAAATAAAAGACAAAAAAGCCAGACGCTGGAGAAAACAATGGGACAAAGCCTCTTACAGGAAAACCCTTATCACATTGGACACCACTGACTGAAGCACTACTTTACTTCATGTTATTTCTCTTGAGGTGTATTATAACATAATGCGACATTATTCTGGTTATACAAAATCAATTGGAATGAATTCCAGAATTATCACACAGTGATGACGATTCCACACATCCACATTGAAATAAAGAAGACAGCAGGGCTTGTTTCCACTGCTGTATACTTCCCCTTTTCCATAGTCACTCTGTCACTAAAGGATGCATGTTGCTTCTTCCCTTTTTATCCTGCACAATGACCACGTCACTCACATGGCAAGAATTTAATCCTCAGGGCAAGATGCAGGCATGAGAAGCCATCAGTTTGGGGTATTCATGGGATAACTGGGAAAGGGATATGAGGAGCAGCTAAGTTGGGTAAAGTAGAGATAACAGTCCAGAGAAAGATCACTGACTAGGCATTGTATGGATATGATGAAAGGTTTTCTGACATCAGTACCGTTTCAGAGTTTTCTTAGGCACAGAAAGTCACAGGCAAAATTTAATGGAGCTCTCACAGTGGCTAGGGGGCTTGTGAATGACTCCCGAGGAAATAGAACCTGTGCAGAAGTGATTAGCCAAATAGATAGATTTTTCTATACTAAAATGTTTCTCTGACTAAGGGTCATGATGATTATTTGTTACTGTCTGTTTTTAATGAGTTGGTGGCTGCAGAAAGCCAGCACTGACAGCACAGGTTTGACTCATGTTTTTCTGTAGTAGAACGTGTGCAAATGAAGAGGTCAATTTCCAGTAAGTTGAGACTTGCATTTTGGTAACAATTTGCAAAATTTACATCTGCAATTCACTTACATATATAAATTTGAAAACTGCTACTTCTAGCTTCCAGATGGCTAAAAGGTTAAATCATTTACATGGATAAGGATGTGCAAGCTGAACACATAATCCAACATACAGGACATTTTTCCTTGCAAATTGGGAAAGATGGTCTCAGTCTGTCTTAAATATCCAGTGGTGACTGACACCTTTGCTGTAAGTTATTCTTTATATTTTAAATCCAAATATTTGTATAAATCCTTTTCCATTTTGTTTTGATATTACAGTCAATGCTTAGGTGTTATGGTGCAGCATGATTGACACTGGGTTCCTGTACCTTCCATCCCAGGTCTAGTCATACACAGCTGAGAACTGGCCACTCTTGCTTAAATTATTGATATCAGAGGTAGGTGAAAAAAGAACTCCATGATAGAAACATCAGAAGAAAACAGTAAAATACAAAAGAGCCTAGAAGGACTACAGTATTTTGTTAAGTGTAAATTTAAAATTGGTCATGTTTGTTTTTAAAACTGATGAACTATATAACAGCATGATATCGTCTTGGTAATTCCACTCATGGAGGTTATTCTGAAATAAGATGAATTTTATATTTAAATTTGTTAGCAAATATTCATGCTTTTAAACTGGAGAAAAAGTTGGCAGTTCTATAAAAATAGCATTCCAAAATAAAATTAGCTTTAATTATTAAACCCAGAAAATCATACTACTATAAACAGAATCATACTACCAAAAATAAACAACAGTCACTGATATGAGACTGTCTCATTCAGAAGAGCCTTGTAAAAATCTAAGACTCAAACGTATTAAGTAGCTTCTCAAAAATGTGAAAAGCAGGGTGATATAGTTTAAAAATCATGTAAAAGTCAGATACATTAGGAGAAAATGATGCTGGAATGGTGACATCTAATATATAAAAAGTGCATCCAAAAGAACACAAATCAGTCCTTGGGAATATTTTACTGCAATACTGTGATGTGCTTATGGGGGAAAAAAAAAAGGAAGAAGGAGAATAAAACTTTTAATATGTTTCTTCTTTAATATGGTGATTTGAGGAACGAAGAAGTGGAATCAGAAAGTACAATTTCTGATAGCATATTATGTGAAAACAAAACTATGAAGAAGAACTTTTCTAAGTGGCTAGAATTTGTACAAAAATCACATGATAGCAACCAAAATGAACCCAAATACATAAATTTCAAGCTACTAGCCAACCTCTTCCACCCTACTCTCTTTTAAGTTTTTAGTTGCAAAGTAAAGTAGCCAAGAAACAAAAGGTAATAATACAAAACACCTACTAAAAAAAGGACAAAGAGACAGAAAAAAGAAAGAACAAAAGCACCAGCATTTCAGTGCATTCATACACAAAATTTGGTACAAAGTTGATAAGACATGCTGCCAAATGCCATTATACTCAACATCACATATCCTACTCTGGTCTCCATGGTTTTGAGGCATTTCTTCAGTAGGAGAACGCTTTAGTGCCTTTGGATGCAAACTGGTGGATCTGTCTTAGAAAGGAGTTGGTGAGCACAAAACTTGTATGACATGTCTCCACTTGGCATAATGCTATTAATAAGGAATAAAAAACTTTCCCAGGTGCTATTAGAAAGGCATAATCCACAGTTTCATAGAATCATAGACTGGTTTGGGTTGGAAGGGACCTTAAAGATCACCAGCTCCAACCAGCCTGCCATGGACTGGGGCACTTAGCACTAGACCAGATTGCTCAAGTCAACAGGTGTTTTGCTCTGTAACCCTAAGAGACCAACATGTGTGAACGAAAAGTGCCAACATAGCATTAGAAGATACTAGGCAGAGATATCCGTGCACTGAAAGCCTTAATAAGTAGAAATAAAACCCTCCAATCTGTTTCCCTAATATTATTTATTTGTACCTTATTCTCAAGGAGTTATGGTTGTTCTTTCTTTGTTGCTTGTCCTGGATTTTAGCCAAAGTCAAAACTTAGAAGCAGGATTGGCCCTGAAATGAAGATTTGTGAGTCATTCCTTGTACAATAGAAATTCAGGCTGAAAAGGTTTATACAAAACATTTACATAACGCTTTTCTTAGGAAAAAATATCAGAATACATAAGAATCTTGTTTAAAAATTCTAGACACAAAAGCAGATGCTGATGTCAGTGTAGGTTGCATTCAATAAAACCCATTTTCTTTGCTCAAGTATCATATAATGCCACTCAAAATTTGCTGGTATTTTTATTCCTTAAACAATTAATGCTATAGATCAGGCTTCTCTCTCCAGTGTACTCTAGTCATGACTTATTCCCAATTACAGCACAAGCTCCATAAAAGTGTATTTCTTAAGTCCATGACTTAGCTTTAACTTCAGAGGCATGAGTATAAGTTCTGATTAAAAGCAGAGGAATAGGACCACATTTTGAAAATAGATTGGCAATTTTTTGCTTTAATTGAGGCAAAATATTCTGAAGTTCAGATGGCATGAATCAAAGGACTCATTCTGAGGAAAAATTGCATGATTTAGAAACTAGCAGAGAAATTGACAGAAATATTTTGACAGAGGATTTAAACTTTTATCTTGTTTGGGAGTGATGATGAATAAGAAAGAGGTGAAGGGAAGAAAAAAGAAGGAAAGAGAGTCCAGGAGATTTGGTCGTTTGGTAGTCTTTAAGTGGTCTGAATTTTAGAGCACTTAGCACTCGCTGCTTTAAAAATAAAGGTCTTCTTTTCAGTGCTTTCACTTGAGTTAGAGAAGATTTACTCAGCGACAATATTCCCCTGATGAAGAAAATTCAAAAATATTTCAACTGCCCAACCTCCAGAGTAAGGTAAGAAACACAAGAACTATGATGCTTCAGACCTGTTGCTTTCAGAAAGCTTTCTTTTAACTGAATTTGAAACTGCATTTAGAATCTGAGACATCTGGAATAGAAGCCATCTGAGAGCTATATTTTCCTGATCCTGTGGACTACATTGAACTGGTCCAGCAACTCACAAATTACTGTATCTTTTGTCCCAACTACTAGCAGCAGCAGGTGAAATCGATAAATCCTTGTTCAAGTTGGAAAATGATGTAGAGACTTTGTTTAGAATTATATTCTTTCAGCAGCAAAAACTTCATCCAGCACAGAAAATAAGAGCACAACCAGACTGAAAGGACTCTACCACTTCAGCATCCTAAATTCACAATAAAGAAATGCCACCTGTTTCTTTTTTTGAGCATCCTCTTCAAAATTATATAACCTTTCCAAACACATGCACATACTTGACATGTCGTCCAGCAGAAAATATACTGTACTCACAGACAACTTACAGATAGTTACTCAGAGACCTAAATGTGTCAAGAGATTGAGCACAAAGACTTCCTAAGCCAGGTTGAAGAGGTGTGTGTCTAAAGCCATCACTCTGCTCTTAGTCATACATAATGTCTGTGCAGCTCTGAAACACATACCTCTGCAGATCTTGAAACCACTGCAAGCACACAGGCTGCTATCACTACTTTTCTTAAATTTTTTTAAAAAATGTGCAGAAACAAAGAATTTGGGAAAATGGACAGAAGAAGAGATAGTTATCTTCCATCACTCGTAACTCAATCTACACAAATGTGAAACATATTTTTTATGATAATTTTAGGCTACATAATAATAAACATAAGTAGCTACTTAGAAGCCACAGAATGAAATCAGTGAATTCAATGGTTGATTTGGTAATTATCTGGTCATTATTTGGTCCTATCTCTATTACATTTTTTTTTCCCCAGTATGAACAAGACCATGTCCCTGATTCACAGAATTGTTTAGGTTGGAGGGCATCTTTTGAGATCCTACTCATGGTCTAGAACAGAAGCTGCTTATCTAGACCCTGGGTCCTGAGTGCACACTACACTGATGCTGTAGCCCATCATTTACCTGTTTGTGATATGTTGCAAAATTACAGAATCTGTCCAAAACAGGCCTGAAAAAAAACTCCAATAAACTTAATGAAGCAGGCATTACCATAAGAAGATTGATGGCCTCCTGCTTATAAGTGTTTTAGTTAATGTTCACACCTGTATTTCATTGAAGCTTTGTTCTGCTGATTGGTCTGTCATAATGAACTCTAACTGGATTCATGGTGATTACAGATTTTCCATGACCACCTTTCAATCTATCTGTTCAAAAAGAAAAGTGTCTTTTTCTTGTCTCACTTTAAAGGGACCTAAATTTCAACATGGGAAACTGCAGACATTTTATTCATTGTTAACAACAGAGGTTTTCATTTTAAAATTCATGTTGAGTCTCAGAGTTTCTGTGGTTAGCAAAATTAAAACCTGAGACTTATTATATAAGTTAACTCCTATCTAGTTATATCCATATCACTTATTAAGAGTAGTTCCCTAACAACTACTCTAGCCCCCTAAGCACCGGTATTTTGCCATAATAGCAGGACCAGTCACTTCAGTGAGAGCCAGCTTACCTTATGTGATGTAAAAATGAGTTAAGTACAGCCCTTTCTATACAGTTGGACAGGTCATCATACCATTAGCACCTGCAAAGCAATAAGGAAATCCACATCAGGCAACGTGGATTTGCCAACAACAAATCACACCTAGCTAATCTAATTTCCTTCCACAGCAGGATGGCAGGTTATATGGACAGAAAAACATTCTGTCTCCTGAATTCTCATAAACTAGCAATGTAATGTCAGTCTAACTGATAACAGAACATACAAAATGCTCAAAGACTACAATTATCAGTAGTTCACTGTTAAGATAGAAGAATGTATGAGAAAGAATTTTTCATTAGTCAATTCTATAGTTTCTATCAAATATTCCCATTAAACAATTGAATGATAGAGCAGTGAGTTTACTCATTAAGTTTGCTGCTGATACCATACTGGGAGGGACAGCCAGTACATTGGAGAATTTAAACCACATTCAAAATAGGCCAGTTAACGTTGAGGAATGGAATAGATAAAAAAGATTAAATTCTGAGCAGACCTATAGGATGTACTACAGTTGAGCAGGAATATTCAAATATGTACATAACATTAAGAAAAGCAACTTGTGGGGACCACAAGGCTGCAACGTCATGCTACTGTGAAATGGTGACCAACATGAATAGATGTAAAAAGGGAGTATGACCTCCAAAACAGATGTAATCATTTCACTGCTTATCAGTGCATTGACTATTGAAAATACACCTCACTGAAGTATTGTCTTGGTTTTGCCCAGGATAGAGCTAATTTTTTTCACAGTACTCATAAGGGGGTGAAGCCTGGAGCTCTGTGGGTGTGTCTAGGTTGTTAATTAATACCACCTATATTTTCACAGGGACTCTTGCTTCTGGGAAGGAGCGGTGTGGCTTAGGGTTGTGGACAAACTGTGGTAAGTGGAGGGTCTGTCTGTCATTGTTTTTCGTTGTCCTGGGCTTGGTGAGCATTTTTGCATGTAAATCGCCCTCTCTTTGTACATTCTTGTTATTTGTGTTGCTGCTGTTACTTTTTTCTTATCTCAATGCTGTTTCCAGTAAAATGTTCTTTATCTCAATCTGTGGTCTTTGCCTTTTGCATCTCCCACCATAAGGGGCAGGGGCGCATCTTGTATTTTGGGTTTTCTTAGGGGGAATACTGTACTGGGGGATAACATTCCTAAATCACAAGTATCATATGCAGTGTGGAATACCATCATCAGTAAAAATGTGGACCAGCTGTTTAGCCTAGAGTTAAAGAATGAAAGTTTTCAGAGGACAAATAAATATTCTCCAAGGAAAGGGTTAGAGAGAAGTGCAGTCGGTTAGTCTGGAGAAGAGAAGGTAGAATGAATGCTTGGCATCTGTATTGTGCTGCCTGCTGCAAGGAGAACACAAAAAACCAACTTTGCAAGTTCATGGCAAGCAGGACAAACTGTGGGCTTAAAGGGAGGCATGGGGTGTTTAGTGTGCTTCAGTGCCTCTTCAGGAACCTCCCAGTAATAACATGGAAAATAAGCAAATTCCTATATTTTCATATCCTTTATACATGTAAATGTAAGAAATATAATAATTAAGATGCATAAAAGGAAAAGTAATTTGTGTAGCAATATTATTTTATTCATCAGAAAGAACAGGGAAAATAATGGGTCACAGATGTTATTAGGCTAAGATCTTTTATTTAATTAATATCCAACATTTTTGTGTGTGTTTAAAGGGTTTTGTACATCCTTAATAACCTACAGTGTTTAATAAATATAAACACTTCTATTCAGAAGACATTTTAGTACTAATTAAATGATTATGGTGGAAGAAATTTAACAGCACCAAATGAGCATCTTCAGTGCTCACTGAAGATTTCAAATGTGCTTTCCTTAGTTGCTGTGATTGATCTGAAAGAAAAATGGAGATACCTAAAGCAGGGAGATAATGGATTTTCTTTAAAATAAAAGAATTCTTACACTCTTTTTTAGAAACTCCATTTAGTTTTAAAATATAGCTACTTCATAGTTTATTACTTTCAGTATTTCTTGCATACATGAAGTTGGAGTTTTTTTCTAAAGTTTTGAGCCAGTTCTTTCCAAGCAGATGGAAGCATTTTCTGCTAGCTAGTTTTTGAAAATCTGAATGGTAGCTACTGATTTGTTTATTATTATTTGTCAGATATTCTGACCAAGACAGAACAAATATAGAAACATCTACTGTAACAATAAAAAGAAGAAAGCAAAACATATCTTCTGTGCAAAGGGCTTACTTTTCTTTTACCATGGTAACTATAATCTGTTTTATTCAAATTTGTAATCAGTAGCCCTGAAAGCTGACTGCAAACCAAAGATGACTAAACCACAAGGTATATTAGATATGAATTTATTAAAAAATCCTTAAAATGTAACATATCTCCAAGACTGAAGTCTTTGAAACTAATTTTGGTCTTTTATCTCTGTTCTAACATATAGTTTGAGCTGTACTGAACACAGTCCATAAAAACTGTGCACTATATACAGTTAACCACTATTCCGAAGATTAGCAAAATAAAGCATAATGATATCAACCACCAGCAGCAGCAAACAAACTCATTTCCACAGCAGGATGCTGCATATGTTTCAGGGAATATAGAATGTTTCAGTTATAGGCCAAATGAGTAATATTGTGCTGTGCTAGCCAGGCTGAAATTAGCTTCCCATTTTTCATCTCCATCTTTACAACCTACAGAAAACCATCTAATACACTAGGACTTTCAGACGTCGTTGTAGAAGTTGAACTTTCCATCCAAAAAAGCTTTGATTTAAATCAGAAGTGCAATTATACTGTGCAATCTTCTTCTCCTCCATTGATTTTGTACTTTTCAAACAGATAGATTTTGGCTAAAAACAAATTGTGGAGAGTTCCCTTTTTTTTTTTTTTTTTTTTTTTTTTTTTTT
>VWYO01024106.1:0-10891 GCA_013400275.1 Rhadina sibilatrix
TCCTGGCCATGGGGAGCGATTCCCGAAGATGGGAAGCCGCAGGGCGAGCAGGGGCCGGGGCAGGGCGAGCAGGGGCAGGCGCAGGGCGAGCCGTGCCGCTGTGACTCAGGCCTGGCCCCGATCCTGCCGCTTTTCCACCCAGGCAGCCCAGAGGGGCGATTCCTCCTGTCGGGGAGGGAGGGCAGGAGCAGGCAGTCCCATCGCAGGGATGAAATCCAGGTTGGCTCCTGCGCAGCGTTGGAACCCTGGGCACTGAGGATTTCAGGCTTTCTGTGCTGACAGGCACTGACCCCCCCAAGCAAACCCCGCATTTGACCTGAGGCTGTGGAGAAGGCTTCCAAAATCGAGTTGGGAGCTGGGATTGTGGAAAAGCTGATGGCTGGGAGTCAGGCAGAGCTCCCTGGGGGTGTCAGTTGTCCCTGTGGGGCTGCTGGTGGCCGTGGGATGGATTGGAGCGCTGGGTGGGAGCTCGGCTGTGCTCCAGGTCTGCATCCCACCGAGCTGCACAGCACCTGAGAGGGAGGGAGGGAGGGAGACATTTCTGGCTGCAGCCACTCTTTCCAGCACCACAGCTGGGATATCAGAGGGCTTTGGGCAGAAAGGCAGAGCCGAGGCTCTGCGGGCTGATTTGGCATCAAGCGAATTGAGAAGTTACATTCAAAAAGGGCATCGAGCTGGGGTTGTGGAGGGGCTGGAACAGCAGAAGTTTGGGGTGAATGGTTGTACAAGGTCATTGCCACTCACTTAAACCCAAATGTTACAAATCCAGGAAATTCGGATCTGAGGTTAAGCATCGGGGAATTCCAGGCATGCCAGGAATGCAGAGATCAGGCACAGAACACCTGTGGTAGAACCAGGGAGGGCAGAAGTGCAGCAGGTCTGTAAAAGTGGCCTCCATCCCATCCAGCCACAGCGGCCACGTGGATCTTTCCTCTGTCACCGTGGAGCAGGGACAGCACCTCCAGCAAAGCTCAGGAGGAGGGGAGGGGATGGAATTTGGGATTAAATCCCTTTGCTCCCAGCTCCTGGGCCGGGCTGTGTGCGGCTGAGCCTGCCTGCACACGTTCCTCCCCCCACACATCCAGCCTTTGGTTATTCCTGAGCTGCAGTGAGGATGTTTCAGACAACCAGAGGCTCGAGGGACTGAAAAAGAGGAAAATAATTAATTTTTGAGGCAGTGAAGGGAAGGCTGAAGGTGTGAACAGGCAGGGTGAGTTGGCAGAGAGCTGGGGATGGGTGCCCTGGGCCCTGGGGTGCTGCAGTGTCACAGGGAGAGCCCTGCTGGGACCAGCACCCTTTCCCACGGGATCTCCAGCCGGGGGTGTGCCCAGCTGGGGGACAAATGTCTCTTGCAGGGACACAGCACTGACAAAGTGGGAACTGGCCCAGCAGAACCCAGTCAAAGCCCAGCAGCCCGTGCTGGGGACACTGGAGGAGCTGTTGGGGCTGCCTGGGAGCAGGAGCTGGCAGCCACAGGGACGGTGCAGAGCTTTTCCTGGATTTGTAACATTTGGGTTTAAGTCAGTGGCAATGACCTCGTACAATCATTCACCCCAAGCTTCTGCTGTTTGAGCCCCTCCACAACCCCAGCTCGATGCCCTTTTTGAATGTAACTTCTCAATTTGCTTGATGCCAAATCAGCTCTGCCTCTCTGCCCAAAGCCCTCTGATATCCCAGATATCCCATGTCCCTGCAGCCAGGCTCCTGCCAGCTCCAGGGACACGGGACAAGCCCCATGAAGGGGGTGAGTGCACAGAAAGTGAGGGGCTGGGATGGACTTGGGATGAGGGCCAGGAGAGATGGCTCAGAAAATATCATCGGGGCAAAACAGGCTCCAATTAGCGATACTAACCGAATTTCTTGCTAATGAGATCATGAAATTACATGAATATATGAATATATGAATATNCCCCCTGGCCGTCTCCAGCTGTGCACCGGAGCCCCGCGGGCAGCTCTGGGATTCGCGGCGGATCCCCGGTGACACTCTGCTGGCTGACGGAGGAGCATTAACCCCTCCGCAGCCGCGGCTCCGCGGGTGGGTGAGGCAGGCTTTGTAAAGCAAGAGAACAAAACCACAAAAAAACCAAACCAAAGACACAACCCCCCAACCCCACCAAAAACCCAGTCAAACAAACAAAACCACAAAAAAACCAACCGACCAACAACAACAACAACAAAACCCCTAACCACATTTGAGTTTTGGAGGATTTGAAATCTCGACCCCCACAAGACGCCTGCGAGTGAGTGCATTTTGAAATATGAGAAACAAGTAAGCTGCATTCTGCCTCCCAGGCTTGGAGGGGACTTTTGGCTCCAAAGAGAGCCCCAAGAGCCTTTCCCTGCCCCTGGATCTGCTGTGAGGGCTGTGATCTAACCCGGAGTGGGATTGTCTCCCAGACATCCTGCAATATCTTCACTCCTGTCAAGCTCTGCCTTTCTCTCCTCTCTGGCCAGGAGCCAGAGCCTCTCTAAACGTTACCAGAAGGGCTGGCAGGGATTCAGCCCTAACTCATTACAGGTCCTGCAGACGTTCAGCTGGGGGTGAAGATTGGCCTCTTTTGGGACCCTGACAGGGAATTTAAATTGAACCGGGAGGATGGAGGGGAAAGAGCCCTATGGAAAAATGCAATTCCTGACAAGGATGTGTGTGTGAAACCCCCCACTGGCTGCGTGTCCTGCTGTGAATGACGAGCTCTGTTCCCTGCAGCCTGGGCTGCCATCCTTTAAAATGCTCAGGGTTTGCCTGGATGTGGCACAGTTGCCCCTTCACACACCCTAAAATAGTGGGTTTTCTCCCCACCCCAGGGTATTTCCAGGCTCCCAGTGCTGAGAGCAGCCCCTGGGTTCAGTGGCCTGTGGTTTTTGTCAGTGGTTCCTCCTTGCTTTGCTGCAGGGCTGGAATGAGGGGATTCCTTCACCTCGAGGCTCTGCTGGTTGCTCCTGTGCTGTTTCGTCTCCTTTGGTGTTTTTTGCACCATGCAAACCCATCATTGCTCAGCGCTGTTCAAAGACAGCCCCTGTTTGTATGAGCACTCCCCCTCTCTGCTGATTTCCACATGGTTTAACATTGAAAAATCCCTTGACTCTCTGCCCTTCAGGCACAGCAGCACCTGCAGAGGCTGCTCCAGCAGAAAACAGTGCAGAAAAAGGGGCATTTTTATTCTTCCTGCAATCAGGTTTAGCTTCCACCCTGCTGGTGATTGAATAACAGCACACATATAAAATGGCAACCCAGAAATAATTAATAAATAAAGCATGACAAAAGGCTGAGCAGCCAAAGAGGCATTCATTTCAGCCTCTTTAAACCCCGGGGTGTAAATGCAGGCAGAGGAAGGGAGTCTGTTAAATATGCAGCACCAGCATCCCTCAGCAGAGGTGGGGGAGGTCACAGTGGCTCCATCCACCTTCAATTCCTGTGCCAGACAGGCTCATCAAGCTGGTGCCACTGGGCTGTGTGGGCTGCCTTCCCTGGGGCTGTGGATGGGTTAAATGGAGGTGGCAGCAGCAGCTCCTGTGCTGAGGCACAAATCCCTGCACCAGGAGCAGCAGCCGGGTACCTGAACCCAGCAGGGACCATCCCTGAGGAGCAGCAGCCCTTCCTCCAGTGCCTTCCAGCCAAGGTTAACATCCAGGATAATTAATAACCTGTTTGTTTGTTTTACAAACAGCCCTTTCAGAGGCTCAGACCAATCTCATCCATCTTAAACAGGCGAGGAAAGGCACGAGTCCAATTAAAAACTAAATCATTGAATCATTTGCAAATCACCTTTGTCTTCTTCATCCTAAAGCTCTGCTGAGCATGACCTCTATGGTGCTCAGCTCTCCTCTGCCTGGGAGCTGGGAGCAATTATTGAGGAGCATGTGAGCTTCTCCATCCCACTGGCACAGGCTGTGCCTATGTCGAGGTGGGATTTGGGAATGCTGCCTGCGTGGGAGCAGGGCAGTGGCCATGGGAATGGGAACAGGGAGATGCTCACAGGAGCAGGGACAGGCCCATGAAAATGTTCCCAGAGGAACTGGGAAATGACCACGGGGATCAGGTTATGCTGATGAGAGGGGTGGGATGCAGCACCCTGATTCCAGGTGCTCTGCCCTTTCAGCCCTGATGTCAGCTGCAGGAACTGCACTCTGCATTTCTGGCACCCTCATCTCTGCTACCCCACAGCTCCAGGCTCTGGGCTGTGGCTCTCTCCCACCCTTCCCATGGCAGCATCTGCATTTTTCACCAACAGAGCTCAATCCAGTGCCATTTGCAGGGTGGGAACAAGCACTGAAGATATTTTAGAAGTTATCCCGTGGCTGAGCTGTCCCTGCTGGGGTTGGTGAGGTAGTGCTCTGCTCCAGCCTGTGCTGGATTGCTCACTGTGTGAAGGGGAGACTGAAACTCCCTGCCCAGACCAGGCAGCTGCTGCAGGTCCCCTTCTGCCAGCTGGGGACACCTCAACAAATGCATTTGAACCTCACCTGGATGAGCTCCTGTGTCACCTGCTCAGGGTGACCCTGCCTTGGCAAGGGGGCCGGACTGGATGATCTCCAGAGCTCCCTTCTGACCCTGATGATGCTGTGATCCCTTGAGGGCCGTGGCTCGGGGACAAGGCAAAGCTGCAGAGCACATTTATAGGGTCTGGAGAGGGCCAGACACTGCCAGCAGATCCCAGTGCTCAGGCCACAAAGGGGGACACACCCTGACCCTGACAGGGACCTGCAAGCTCCTCTTCCCTTTGGCACAGAGGCGGCCCTGTGGGGCTGGGCTCTGCAGGATGAGCTGTGTGGGCTGTGCCAGGGGTTAACTGCTGCTCACCCTGCTCATCCTCACGGCCCCAGGGCGTTTATCTGCTGGGATTGCTGGGATCGATCCCCCAGCCCAGGGAAGGGCCGGCCATATGAGTTACAAACTCCCCCAGCAGCTGATAGCTGAGTATTGGCTGGTTAATTAACCCGGCAGAGTTCAGTCAATCATTAAATTGGATTGAATGAGATTGAATGAGACCGTGGCTGTGGGCTGCCATCCCAGGGCCAGCCCGGCTGCCAAGGGAACTCCCTGCTCCCCCCCAGGCAGAGCTGGGCTGCCACAGGGCTGGGAGCAGGGACATGGACTGCAGGGACACTCCCCAGCCAGAATTTATCTTCCAGCTTTTATCTTTAGGGCTCAGCTGCTGGGATTCTAGGGGAGAGTTTCTGCAGCTCACCAGTGTCTGCAGCTGGTGTCCCCCAGGCCAGAGCCTCTTGCTTTCCAGCCAAAGGTGAATAACCACGGAGCAGACTTGTGAAGACCCATGGGCTCCTTTAGAACACGGCAAAACAAACTGTGTGTAATGAATTGAGAACAGGAGACCCCCTGCTCCCTCTCAGCCCTCTCACAGCCCTGCTCTGAGGTGAACTGGACCAGGACAGAGATCCTCCAGGCCTGTGGGGCTGTGAAACTCCCTGACACCCGTGGGTGGAGAGTGTGTCACAGCAAACCACACATCCTAAAGCCACCGTGTGCCTGTCACAGTCCCTGCTGGACACAGGAGGGTGACAGCAGCTGGCACATCCTCCTCTGAGCTGTCCTGAGCTGGGAGTGACCGGGAGCTCCAGCCTGGCCTGGACCTCCTGTTCCACAGCAGCAGCTGCGTTTTGCACCCTGGGAGGGTGAAAATCTCCAGGTGAGGACCTCGAGGCCAACCTTGCAGGCCAGTAAAGCCACGAGGAGCCCCAGAGCAGAGACTGAGCAGGGAGCAGGGGGTGTCCCTGAGCTGCTGACCCAGACTGGTGCCCGGGTGTGCTGCTGCTCAGCTGGCCGTGCTCCTGCTGGCCCCCGGAGGCACCCTGAGCTCTCCAAAGCCCAGGGAGGAGCTGTGCTGCCAGGCTGAGGCTATAAAAAGCCCCACAACTGCCTTCCAAGCTGGTGATTCAATAACAAAATGCAAAAGTAATATTAAAGCTGCCTGCTGTGCCAACTGCTGGCTGTCTGCAGCAATAAAAATGCCGTAAATCAGCTCCAATTAAAGGCTGCAGAGTCTAGCAGGAGGCTCCAAAGGGAGCTGGGAAAACCCCCAGTAGACTGGAATTGCCTGGGCAAACCCTGCACGCCCTCACTTGCCACTTGCAGGGCACTGGAGCTGGCCAGAGGTGCAGGGCTGGAGCCTGGCTGGGCAAACACACACTTGTGAGGTGTGAGAGGGTTGTACAGGGTTAGGGGAGCTGGCAGGACCTGTGTCCCTGTCCAGACACGAGGCAGGGCTCGGGAATGCTTCTCTGTGGTTTTTCAGGCAGACACAAGCTCTCCTGGTCAGATCTCAAGGGGCTGAGTTGCTGCTGGGCCTGGACACTGCTGGCGTGGTGGGGCCTGCTGGTGCTCTGGGTAATGTCTGTGCCTTCCTCAGGTGAGCCCTGAGGGGCTCACACCTTCTCACCAGGCAGGGAGACATCCCAAATGTATTATTTGTCTTTAAAAATGGGGCCCAGGCTGCCAAGGCACCCCAGCAGCCATCAGCTCTCCGCTGCTGCTGGAAGGTTCTCCTCTGGGGCCTGTTGGATGCTGTCCTCACTCAGTTCTTGGGTGTTTGCTCCTCAGAGGGGGCTCTGAAGGGTTTTTCTCCTTTTTGGCACATTTGGGCACTGGAAGAGCCCCTGGTGGCAGGTGGAGCTGGGGTTAGCAGTGAGGTCCCATCCTGTTCCACCAGGACAGCCCCAGGGCTGGGGGACACCTGGGCCAGCCTTGGCCCGAGTGTCCCCTCCTTGCTCAGCGTGCCACCCCCCTGGCACAGCCTGGCCCCACAGCACAACCCTCCTGCTCTCCTTGCCCACAGGGCATGGGCTTCCAGCAGGGAGCTTTTCCACACTCTTCCTCCTTTATTGGCCCCTTAATCGGGTGAAAAATGGATGGGTTTAGTGAAGTCTTCTCCACAAAGGAGTGATTGGCCTCGAATGGAGGTTCTGGCTCAAGAGGAAGGATTTGTTCCCCTCAGCCCAGCCAAGGGCCACTGCAGGGTGCTGAGAAACCCTGGGCCGTGCAGGGGGCTCGTGTGCCTTGGCACCACTTCTGTGTTTTTATGTCAAAATACAGACATGAAAGATAATCCTGCTGGCATTGCCCAGGTACAAACGGGGCATTTATTTCCCCATTTTAGGGGGCATTCAGCTCCCCAGCAGTGTGGGCAGAGGGACGGGGGATAAATGGGGTTTCCAGCCAGGGTGAAGAGTGCTGGAGCAGGACTGGAAAATGAAGATGGGGCACGAGAAACCAGGCTACAAACAAACCCCACAGCCCAAATGTGAGGAGGGGAATCTTTCCCATCGGGAGAGCTCTGCAGGACAGGCTCATGCTGCTGGCATCCACACACCTAATCCTGCAGTTGTGCTGAGGAAAGGCCAGTTCTGGACAAGGCCGAGATCCCTGGGGAAATGTGCCCTTTGCAAGTGGATCCATGGGGAACTTCCACCATTTTTCTTTATTTAAGGCTGCAAAATCCTAGCTAGGTTGAACCAGGTGATCTTGTGAGGTTCATTCCAGCTTGATTTACCCTCTGGTTCTAACGTGCCCAATAAAACTTCCTTCTGGCCTATCTACTATATAAACAAATAATTTTAAAAAATCCTTAAAAATTTTTTTTTCTTAAAAACAACATTGCAAGTGATGAGCTCCAGTGGTGCAAACTGGTGTAACTGGGATGAGAACTGAAAGCCCTCAGTCAGACACAAGCACCGGGGCAGCCTCCCAAACCTGCCACACGTGGTTTTCCCGGGACATTTCCGATCCCAGGGCGTGGTGAGCAGGGCAGGGGAGGGCAGACCTGGCAGGAAAAAATTCCTGCTTGGAGGGGAGAAGGGAGCTTCGGATTTCTGGATGGGTTGAAGCCAAGATTTGAGAATGAGCCTTCCTTTTCCTCGAGGGAAGAGCCCTGCACGCCAAACCCTTGTGCTGAGAGTGGAAGGCAGGGTTGTGAACATCCCCAGTTTCTGCTCCTTCCCAGTGTGATGGGTGGAGAGAAGGAGGATGGAAGCAAGGAGCAGCTGAGCACAGGACCCCCCTGCACCCCCAGCTCTTGCTCCAGCAGGACTGCAGCACGGTCAGGGCTGGATCTCAGGCCTGTCCCCTGCTCCAGCCCTTCGGGATGCTCCGTGGAATGCCTTGGCCACCCGCAGGCCTGTGAGGAGAGCTCTGCAGGGCTGGGAGGTGTGCTGGGAGCGAAGGCAAAGCCGTCCCTGTGCAGCTCAGGCCTTGCCCCACTCCCTGCAGAGGTGGCTATTTCTGCTGCTGTGACATCAGGGGCCCTGCAGCCTGGCCAGCCAGCCCTTGTGCAACCCCCTTTGGAGAGGAAAGAGCCGACTTTCCATTCCTGATTTAGCAAACTTTTCAAACTCTCCAGGACTGAAATATATGCTGGGTCAGACAATGGAGCTCGTGTTGGGTGCTGATCCCTCCTGTTTGGGAACGTTTCCTATTGACACACGAGATGAAATAACCTGTGTGGCCCTGGAGGACAGCCTGCTGCAAGAAATAAATGTAACCTCATCTTACTGCCATTTCAGGCAGCTCAGAAAGCTTTGAAACTCAAGCATCAAGCACGAGGCTTGAATTTCCCATTCCTTTCAAGCTCCACACATAGTTTTATTATAAAGTAATTTTCTCGTGGAATAATTTATCTTTTATCCCCTACACCTCTCTGTTTTGATCCCACACAACAAAGCAGGCAGTTTGTACACGAGCAATTCTGCCTTTTCCACCACCTGCCTTCGAAGGAGTCACAGCACCTTGTGCCTCGGAGGTGACCTCACCTCTGACACGGCAAAGGGGCACAGTGACATCTCTTCCCTGTGGCAGGGGAGGTGCTGTGGCCACCCAAAGCCACAGCAGGTCAGGATTTGAACTGGACAATGAATTCCCATGGATTTTATTTTATTTTATTTTATTTTATTTTATATTTTATTTTATTTTATTTTATTTTATTTTATTTTATTTTATTTTATTTTAGGTGTCCCCTTGTCACCGCTAAGCACAAACCCTGCTCTGTGCCTGTGCAACCCCTGCATTTAAATATTGACTCGAGCCCAGGGCAGCACTTCCAAATCTCCCTGCTTCCAGAAAACTTCCATTTTTAAACATTCAGCGTCGTTTGAAAGAGAAATAGAGACACCACCCAGAAAACGTTAATCTAGGCACAAGCTGTTTGAGGAGTTTAGTTTCTTCTGGGAAATTATTTCCCAGACAAGGGGACACCTAAAATAAAATCAAATCCATGGGAATTCATTTCCCAGTTCAAATCCTGACCTGCTGTGGCTTTGGGTGGCCACAGCACCTCCCCTGCCACAGGGAAGAGATGTCACTGTGCCCCTTTGCCATTGAGGTTTGGATGCTGCACCATCCCCAGGCCTTGGCTGCCCTGAAGGGTGACCACAACTGGTGATGCTGCTGCTCCTGGCGCTGCTCCTTGTGCCCGTGATCTTTCCAAAGGGAGCAAAACACTCATCGGGCTTCTCCACCAGAAAGTTCTGGCTCAGCCAGGGAGCCGGTATCGCTCTGCGAACTCCGCCTGAGCCTCTCATCTCATGGAGACCTGGCAGCTGAGCAAGGAAAAAAGCTTAAATCTTGGGACGTGCCCGTATTTAGGCAACCCCAAATGCACGTGGGGTTGCCTCAGTGCGCTGCCTGGGGCTGCTGGGGGCAGCGGCCGCCCAGCCGGGCTGCCCGGGAGTGGCACCGTCCTTGCGCAGCGAAAAACGCAGGGGAGGAACCAGTCGAGCCTTTTGGCTTTCATCTGCCTGCGAGTCAACACCCTGATTTTTCGGAGAAACAGGACGTGCAAGACCTCCCACTGCCACGGTAATTACGAGGGAGACTTTCAGAGAAAGGCGAGCGCCGGGAGCTGCGCAGGAGCCGATCCGTGCCAGGGGCTGGGGTGACCCGGTGGTTGCCAGCTCCGTGCCAGCAGCCTGGCACCCCACGGTCTGTCTGACTGCCTCCCTCTGAACCCCGCAACCTGCCCAAAATGCTGTTGGGTTGTAATGGCAGGTGTGATTTGAAACGCTTCCCTCAGAGATCATGGAAAGTCCTGCTTCCTAAGCACAGGGAAAACGGGGGGCATCCCTACTCCTGTCCCCAGCCCAGCCCAAGGATCCCCCAGATTCCAGCTCTGATGCTCCCTCCTGCCACATCTCCCTGCTCCTCACCCCGCTGGCAGTCAGGAGGACCCAACACGAATTCCTTTCACCAAAATGGCTTTAATTCCCGAGCCCCTCGCGGGTGGGGAAGGCAGGAGCTGCAGCAAGCCCGGTGCTCTGTGCTCGCACAGGGCCGGGGGCACCGCCTGCGGTCCCCGGGAGGCTCGGGCAGGGAGCAAACACGGGAAAGGCTCTGGAAAGGCCGGGAAAGGCCATGGATGGTGCCGGGGAGCTCCCCGTGATGAACCCCGGAGCGCGGGGTCCAGCAGCGCCCCGGGCATCCCCAGACCCACCCCCGGCACCACTTCCAGAGCGCAGCGAGCCCCCGGGGCGCTCAGAGGCTCCGCAAACGCCTCTTGCTTTCCCCCTGTGCAGCTCCCGCATCCCCGCCTGACCCGAGAACGGCGCTGCCCGGCGGGCGAGGGCTCCGAAACCTCGGCGTGATGGTTTAGGAGGGGAAAACAGGGGCTGGGCCGGGCGGGCCGCGGCAGGAGGGCCGAGGGGCTGCAGAGGGGACACGGCGGCACGGGGACACCGGGACGGGACGCCGCGTGTCCGCCACCGTCCGGGGAGTGACCCGGGGGCGGTCACCGAGGGCTGCGGCCGGGCGCGCGGGACGGGCCGCGTGGGAACCGGGCCCGGGCTCTGCGCAGCCCGGCTCCGATCCCGGTCGCATTCCCGGTGGCGGCGCCGGGGACAGGAGCAGGGTCGGGGACGGGCCGCGGGGGCGCGCGGGCGGGGGAGG
>VWYO01024106.1:11420-90048 GCA_013400275.1 Rhadina sibilatrix
GTCGTCTGTTGGGAGTGCTGGATTCCTGCATGATAAATGTGCTCATTTGTGTGTTTCATTTGAATGCCATTGTTAGCGGAGGAGCCCTGGGTAGGGTGAGCTGCAGCTTGCTTTGCTTCTGCAGAGGGTCTTTTGTGATGGGCTTGGTGGGATTGGAAGCCCGAGTGGAAGAATGACCCTGAAAGTGCTTATGATCCCCCGAGGTTTAGGTTTATCCTCAGGGGCTGCTCGAAAGTCAGTTATACTATTCGTGCATGACTGGTGCGTGCACTGGTATATGAATGCATTCATTTCAGTCTTCACCCTTTAATTCCGCCGGGGAGCAATAATGGTTAATTTTGTCGTATGAGCTATATTTGACCTTCAGGTTTCAGTGCCTCTCGGTGTGTAAAAACGGAGTCCTGGCTGCCTTGGACTGTGTCTCACCTGCCCAGGGAGCGCTCAGGACCTGACACTGAGGGACATTGGCACGCGAGGGTGGCACTGGCCTTCCAGGGTCTGGCACGGTGGGAACAGTCACTTCCTCACTTGGGGTTCCAAATCTCGGTTGTTTAATCTGTGGGCTTCTCCAGCCAAATGTGGTGTTCATTGACTAAACCTTCATTTTCCTGGCGGAGGAGTCCAGCTATCACTTAAGGTGTCCCCTTGACGATTCCATCTTTGTTCATGGAAATTTTCTCTGAGAGGCTCTTCTAAAATACTTTAAATGTTGAGTCATCATATCTTGATTTGAATTAAGCCATCTGTGCTAAGGGATCTGCTCCTCACACCTCTGAAGGGTTCAGCGACTTCAGGCTTACTTTACACTGAAGTTGGACAATGTAACAAATCTCTCTGCCTTAGATGGAGACACAATTATCCTATTTAATTATATGCTCTTCTCAGGAGGGTTGGGTTGCAGAACTTCCATCAGGGCGCGTGCCATAGTAGCAAAGGTGACAAATGCAGTTTGGGAACCTCCCTGGCTTTGTTCCCAAGCTGGCCTTTGGGTTACCTGCTGGAAAAGGATTCTGTAGGCAGTGTTGAGGTTCTTCAGCAGGGAAGATGATGTGTGTTACAAACCAAGACGTTTAAAGTCCTGAGTACTTCAGGCTTTACCTTGGCGCTCCGTGGGCAGCTCCAGGTGGATCTGGCAGCCCCAGGAATGCTGGCTGTGATGGCAGTGGAAGGGGCAGGGGCCTCTCTTGGATAGAGGCAGACAGGTAAAATGAGTGTGCAAGGGCTCTTGTCAGTCAGTGGTTTTTCTTTCTGCTTCAAATTACCCGTGGAGCTGTTGGAAAATCCAGCATCATTCCTTGCAGTGTTTTCAGCCTTGAGGTAAACTTGAGATCTGGAGACATTTTTTGGAATATGATGATGTCAGCACTCAGGACTGAGAACAGGAACAGGCTGTAGAAATGCAAAGCTTTTCAGGAGGAATATGAGTAAGTTTTAGCTGCCTCGATGGCTTGCAGAAACCCCCAGTGTCCCAAGTTCTTGTCTGTAGTTGAAAATCCACATTTTTAAAAGTCATCCTTGCCACCTCTGGTTTCTGCAGCAGAATCCACTGAGCAGATTTATGGGTTTGTATCTATCTCTGTATTTTTGTTTTTCACTGTTCCATCACAGCTGAGTTTACTGCCAAGCTTCTGCTCTGTTTGCTCTTGTTCCTTATCTGAGCCCAGCACACAGGTGCATGTTTTTCCTGCCTGCAGCTCTTGGCTGTGATGCTTGTCCCTTGCTGCTGCACAGCTGGAACCAGTCCCTGCTGGCTGCCCTGCACTGGGTTTGGGTGACACCTGACAGGTCACTGAACTTTTGCGTGGCAGAGGTGTGCGAGCAGGGCCTCAGGTGTGCAGCAGCTTCTCTGGGCTGGGAGCAACGCCCGATGCTGCTTCTCCCAGAGCAAGTACTGGTGAAGGATCATTTCAGTGCTGTGGCACAGATCAGGGTGTGTAACGTGCTCCTTGCTTTTCCCCTCTCTGCTGGCAGGGTGACTGGGAGTGGACACCTTCTCTTCCCGGGATGGCGCAGAGGCTGGGGCAGGAGGATCCGGAGCGGTACCTCTTCGTGGACAGGGCTGTCATCTACAACCCTGCCACCCAGGCCGACTGGACTGCTAAGAAGCTGGTGTGGATCCCTTCGGAGCGCCATGGCTTCGAGGCAGCCAGCATCAAGGAGGAGAAAGGGGATGAGGTGTTGGTTGAACTGGCAGAGAATGGGAAGAAGGCTCTCGTCAATAAAGACGATGTTCAGAAGATGAATCCTCCCAAGTTCTCTAAAGTGGAAGACATGGCAGAGTTAACCTGTTTAAATGAAGCCTCTGTGTTGCATAATTTAAAGGATCGCTATTACTCTGGGCTCATCTATGTAAGTATTAATTATGGGATCCATTCTGGGTGCTAATTCAGCTGACCTTACCTGATTCCCATCCTACTGTTAGAGTAGGTCTGGTCTTTGATTTTTGGCAGCCTCAATACTTTGTATCCCCAGCATTTACATTAGTCCAAAGTCTTTTTCCGTGCTGTGTGTGGGTCAACAACTCCATCATAGAACAGATAATACAATTCTGTGAGCATCTTTCAGGCCCAGAATGTGAAATGGCAGCTTGGGGGGCTCTGCTGGTGCTGCTCCCTGGAGCACTTGCCTCCTGCTGAACTGATCCAGTGAGCAGTGGCTTCCTTGAGTTGAGGGAGGTGACAAACCCTCACTTTGCTGGATTGCTGTGTTTAGCTGCTCATGTGAATGAGCACATCTCTTGTTTTAACTTGCTGCATGCTAAAAATGGCAATAAGAGGCTCTGCTGGTATTTAAAAGATGAAGTTTGAGAGTACTGGGAGTGCAAAATGTCTTTTTGGATCTGAATATCAGCCTAGTGGCCAGGAAGGGATGTGTTCAAATGCTTAAAATAAACCAATAAGATAAAGTTGTTTTTTTTTTCCAGTGATTTTAAAGCACTAATTGAACATCTGGCTTATCAGCATCTTGCTCTGGAGTTGGGAATCACAGCGCCCTTGGTGCTGTGTCTGGCCCTGCTCCTCCCTTGGGCTCTGTCCCAGGTCTGTGCCTGCAGTTGGGAGCAGCTCCTGCTCTCTTGGCAGACTGATTGCACAGTGATTGTTGGGTCAGGGAGTCAGGAACAGCTACAAGGAGACTTTCTGTCTCAGCAGACACTGGAACATCTGCTTAAATGCTTGGTTCACTTTGTACACACTTAAAGCTTAAATCCATTTTATTTAGTCCTGATAGTTGGCTCGTTTTCACCTCCATCTGGGTACATTTTTAGCTTGACCCTTTATAATATTTGGACTAATTAAAATGATATACAAATCCAAGGTGGTTTTTTTTTTTGTATTTGTGTGTCAGCTTCCTCTTCCAAGGCCTTACACCAAGGTGCTCAGAGCAGAACTGGGTGAAAAATACTTCTGGAATGATTCCTGCATCAAGAAACTTAATTGGATAATTAATGGAGACTGGATTGAAAACTAAAAGTAAACGGGTTGATAGGTCAAAAGTTTTCAGTCTGTGTATCAATCCTAATTATGGCTGTTAGGAAATTCATTACAACTATTATAGCCTTGTTTCATGATGAAGGTTAAAAACCTGCAGGCCTTAAATGTCACAGCAAGCTCGAGTGCAGGGAGTGCAGGCAGCAGACACAGCCAGAGGTGTTCCTGGGGGATGGTGTCAGAACCTGTCCCTCCTGTGCACAGAGGGTACAGGGCTCTGTCACTCTGGGTGACTGACAGACCTCCCTTTGGGAGAGACTGGCTGCTCATGGTCGTGGTGGAGTTTGGGAGGTCCTACAGGTGCCTGACCTTTGCTCTCTTCCCAAAAGGATTTGTTCCTTCTCTGTCGAGGCAGGCTGGAACTTGTTCCCTGGCTGTGTGGTGCTGCTGCCATGCAGGGAGATCAGGGCAGGTGGATTTTTTGACAGACCTCCCTGGCCCCAGCTGGGAGAACTTGGGTGGGGTTAAGAAGCTCCAGGATTTGTTGGGCTTTGCTGGAGGCCTGAGTTACAGGGGCATTGCTGGAGGATGCTGCTCTTCCCGAGAGCAGTGGTTCAGTGCAGCTGGAGGAATTGGCTTCTGGGCTGGAATTGAACCTGGCTTGCTCTGTGAAGGTGTGGAGAGCAGCAGTGGTGAGATGTGTTGAGGACTGGATGCTGCAGAGGTTCACAGGCCAGAGGGACACTGCAAGAACTTGAGCTGGTGGTGTTTGAGTGTTGGGGTCTCTGCTGGGCATCCCTAAACTTCACCAACGTGGCACTTTCCTAAATCCTGCTGTTGCTGCTGGCACAGCCCAGAGGCATTGCCCACAATTCCTGTTTGCCTGGGGTAAGGAAAGGAGCCAAAGTGAACTGAGCTGAAGTGAGTTCTGGTGGTTTGGCCTTACTGACAGGAGCTGGTTAAAAGGCCTGTTTTGATTTCCAGATAGTACTCCTGTAATAACCAAATGAAAATTGTATATTTTGCTGTTGGCCTCAAGCAGTTGAGGTGCGGGTGGTGAAGGTGAATTGCTGTCCTGGAATTTCCCAACAGGCACCAGGGAGTAGTGCCTTTCTAGGAAGTGGAAGATGCAAGAATGTTAATTGAAATAGACACATGTTTGCTTTCAATCCCTAGAAAGGAAACAAACGAGTTGTGGGCCCGGTCACCTGTCTGTGATCTCCATGTCCAGATGACGCTGCTGCAGGAACAGGGAGCCTGACTAAAGCCCAAAGTGACCTGGGCACTGATGCTCACTTCCAAGAGTTTCATGTAACATCCAAGTAGGGATGGCCAGCAGTTTCTGGAACTCGCAGCATCTCTGATGCCTGCCAAGTGACATGATCTCAGGCTCTGAGCATCACTGCTGAGCTGGGAGAGGAACACAAGTGGAGAGTGTGGGAGATCAGGGGCCTGTAAAAGCATGATGGCAGTGCTTGGTCCTGTCTTTCTGGGGCCTGGTCAAGGCAGCACAGAACATGAAGAGGAGCAGGACTTGTACAAGGACTGCTGGCAAGGGTGGTTGGAGTGTAAATTATGGTGATCCCAGTTTTGCTTTGGAGATGAAATAATTTCAGTTTCTTGCTCCACTTTTACCATCATCTGTTCCATTGATTGCCACAAGGTTTATTTGGAGTGTAAGTGCTGCTTCTGTGAAGGTGCAGCCACCCACAGCAAGTAGTTTAGTTGTTTTTTTCATTGCTTCTGCCTTTGCTTGGAATTTTCACTCTCCCTTGTGTTTCATAGCTGAACTTCCCCAAATCCTGTGCTTTTCCAGGGATATCAATGTTTCTTACCTATCATTTGAGTCACTGATGCTCTAAATTGATCCTTCCTATCCTGCTGGAGTGGGTTTTGGTTCCTGTAAATGCTTGTGAACTTTTGTTCTCCAGCTTCAAAACTGAACTGTTGTGGCTGCCCTGCTTTGGAGTGGCCAGCTTTAATCCTGGCTTCAGGCTGCATTAGTGACATCCCTCAGCTGCAGATCAGGAGCTGGAGGTGGTTCACTGGGAGGGCACCCAGGAGGAAAACCCACAGGCTTAGGAGGAAGATTTGGAATAAACATGATTTCGCTCAGGCTGGTTTTATGGTGGTTCTTGAATATCTTTATCCTGTGAACTGAGTTCCAGGTGACTTTCTGTTTGTGTTGGTTTAAGAAAGGAGTAGTTCTAGTCAGGGGTTTTGGGTCACTGAGGTCTGGACCCTGGGTGAGGAAACATCTTTATTCTTACAAGACCTGCATATAAAATGCCACTGTGGAGGCTTCTGGAGATCAGCCCTAGAGTTTGGTTTGTGCTCAAGTTGCATCTGCAAAATATGATTTAGTGGAGGGAATTAATCTTTGAATCAGACAATGAGATGGAGAAATGAAATCCACTGGGAAGAGTGGATGATGAGGGTCCCTCAGCCCTGCAAGCAGCTTTTTCAACATCATAATTCTTTGTCACAAGCTGTGATAGACAAGATTACTGCTCCAGTAATTTTCCCTTCATGAGGTTTTGGGTTGTTCATGAACCACCTTCCAAACTTGTCACGTTAGTCCTTTTTTCCACTTTAAGAGCAAGATGACTATTTTCCTTTTGAACTCAATACAAATTCCAACACAAACTATGGCACTTTTAGACTTGCAAAAAGCAAAGTGGTTCCTCATCACTCTAAATAATGTTTCAATGCTTTGTAAAGCAGCCTTCTGGTTATAAGGTTTGTAGTATTTTGAATTTTGAAGTCATAAAACGCCAGAGTGGATTGGGTTGGAAGGGATCTTAAAGCTCATCTTGTTCCAGCCCCTGCCATGGAAGGGACACCTTCCACCAGGCCAGGTGGCTCAGAGGCCCCAGCCAGCCAGACTTCTGAAAAAAGCATGAGAAACACTTCTGTTGATGAAAATGCAGATAATTGCATGGATCAGGAATGTAAATACCTCCTTCCTACTTCCATGGAAAGTTACTAAATGTTAATGCTTCTAAGTCAGGGCTGGGTGACAATTTAAAGCTCTTTTGCTGGCAAGAAAGACTCTTCAATCCCACTTTTAAAGTGTATTTTAAATTTAGGAACGTCACCTTATGTATCTCTTGTGGGCAGAACTACTCTGCCAGAAGCAGTGGGTCTCTCGTGACTGCACAGGTTTGCCACAAGGTTCTGATTTTCCAGGGGATCCAACAGCTGAGCTGCAGATGGCTGTGTTTTAATGGTCTGACTGGTGAGTGCAGGTGAACATCTGAACGGGTCTGGGATAAATGGCACGTTTCCCACTCAGTGGGTCTGTAAACTTTCGAGTCTGAGTGCTCTGGCAGGACCAGAAGTCAGCATTGTGCAGTCAGAAATTCCCATTCCTGTGCCCACTGCAGTGGGATGGGATGAAGGAATTGCCCACCCAAACATGGGGTGTAATTAAGCTGCAGTAAAAACCAAGGTACTCCAAATTCAGTGGGCTTTTTAGTCATTTATTTTAAAAAACGTTGCTGTTGCCACATCTGTTGTAGGCCCAGCTTTCCTGGGGGAAGGCCCTTGCCCACAGGTGTGGCTTTCTGATACCCCCAGAAATCATTGCAGCTACTCCTTAACTGCTTCCTGACCCCATTCAGTCAGAAGGATTAAAATGAACAGAATTTCTCAAACGCTTGACTCGGTGCCAGTATCCAGATGGCCTCTTGTGACTGCTGGGGGATGTTGGGGAGCCCCTGGGCTACGTTTGGGGGCTCAGGTGGCAAGTGGCAGGTGGGGACAGATACCCAGGGAGTGTGTGCTGTGGGGAAAGTCAGGTCAGAGCTGATCAGTTTTGCTGTTCCTTGAGGAAGGACAAGCTGGTGAAGCTTGAGGAAAGGTTTAGATTCAGCTTCAGAGTCCCCCAAACTGCAGTGAACTGTGCATTATCTTCCCTGCCCACTCCCCCATGGTTTTTGTTTTTTTTTTATTTAAGCCAAGACTTTTTGCAAAAGCGTTGGAAGCTGTTTATGCGAGGCTTAGAGTTCCTGGAAGCCTCCTGCTGGTTTTGCTCTGGCACAGGGCTGCTGGGTTTTCTTTCCACCAGTGAAGCAGAAAACGTGCTCACTATTGTGCAAGTAAAAGACTGCAGCAGGTATTTGTTGATAATTGCAAGTGTTACCTCTGTAATGGCTCTGCAGCCCTGTTATTTCATTTTTTGAATGTACTTTCCGTTTTATTGGAACAGAAGAGGGAAAGAATGAGAGCTATGCCAGAGTCCCCAGTTCCAGAGCCTGCTGTGGGTGGCAGCTCTTACAGCCCTGCACTGGAGGAGCTGTCTTTAAGCTGTTCCTTCTGTTAAGCCTCCTGTGAGGCCTGAGTGTAACCTAGAACAATCTGTGGTATTATATAAGCATCTGTGTTCTAATTGCTTTAATTTTCCTCCTGGTCCAGTTGGGAATGTTTCATGTTACAGAGTGTCAAAGATTGGTATTAAAAGAAACCTGCAAGAAGTGGAGTTTGCTACTTAATTCTGTCTTTTTCCTACCCCAAACAATCACTGGATCCTAATACCCAGCATGTGGCAGCAGAAATGCTGGGGTTCACACTGGTGGAAATGCTTTGACACAAGAACTTTTTTTTTTTTTATTTATATTGACTCTGATTTTTGGAAAACTCATAAATGTGATCAAGTTGAGGGAACTCTGTGCAGGGTTAGAAATGTCTAAGGGACTTTAAGGAAGTGAATCAGGCAAGCAGAGGTATGAAAACGTTCTTGTTCTTGTCAAACTGTGTTTCTATAAAAAAGGGTGGATTTAGAGTGTAAAAAGGAGCAGCAGTTGGCACTGTCCTCTCCTGTCCTGGTACTCAGGTGAGTGCATTGTGCTGCAGGACACCCCTGCAGCCTGTGCCTGTGTCAGAACTGCTGTGGAGCAGTCAGGCTCTGACATGCAGCTCTCCAGGAGCCTTGTGGAAGGATATTAATACTCCCCTGGCCCTGGTGCAAGCTCAGCTCATGTTTTAGCTGTGAGCAGTTCTGAGGCTGTGACCCTGAGTGTGCCTGGCTGAGAGGAGGAGCTGGCAGGGCAGGGCATGGCCTGCACTGCTGGGCTGAGGGAGGATTTCTCTCCAAACACATCACCTGGAGGCTGTGAATGTGAAAATTCAGCACTGCTGAGCCCCTGCCCAGCTCCAGCTGTGGAGAGCATTCACAGACAAATCATCTGGAGCGTGGGCTGAGCTTTTCCATTCCTGGCTGGTGGCTGTGTTGTGCTCTTTGCCTTTCTCATTCTCCTCCTGAGCTGCCCTGAGCAAATCTGTGGCTCTCATCCCCCAGCCTCCCTGACCTGAGCTTCCCAAGCTGTTCCTTACCCTTACTGATCACCCTTTGGTGTCCCCACCCCAGGGCACAGCCTCACCTTCATCTCCCTGAGGCTGAAGAGCTGCCTGCCCTGCTTTAAGGCTTGAATTGGGTGATCTCAGGGAGAAAAGGTGCTCTGTGAGAAAACCAGGTCTAGCTCAGGGAACTCAGTAGGGCTCAGAGTGTGAAAGGTGAGGCTGTAACCTCAGGAAGTGAAACCAGACAAAGAAAATGCTCTGTTGAGGCAATTTATCAATTGGAGAGTGTGCTCCACTCCATTAGCTCTGGGATACTGCTTGGAACGTGCTTGCTGGGCTGGGAATGGCTGCTTTGTGTTTCAGGTAATAATGAGAGCTGTCTAGCTGCTTACTTCAGCTTAATTATTTATGGAGTAATAGAGGGAATCTGTCACTTTTTATATTTGAAGAATTGGAGATCAGTGCTTGAGCCTGTGTTCTGGGGTGATGCAAACTGATTGTTACAAATGTCCAAACTGAACCTGCATCTTGCTAATGTGCTCTCAAGTGGTGCTTTAAAGAGGCCTTTTGGTGGCATGGCAGAAGAGACCAAGCCAGCAGCCACAGCAGCTTGTTCCTGGCTACAGGAACTGTTAATCCAAGGGATAGCACCAGGCTTTTTACCCTGAACTCCTCCACGTGTGTCTGCACAGGCACAGGGTGATGTGATTTTTAAGGGAAAACAAGGCCATGAAAGCCACACTCCAGATGAGGAGCCTGAACTCCCAAGTGTTGTCCCCTGGGAATAACTCGCCCTGTTTGCCAGTTGTTCACTCACACCCACCTCCCTCCCAGGATGCAGGGATGGAATGGAGTTTGGAACAGGCCAGTGCCAGGATCCTGAACTCTGCAGGCTGGGCCAGCTTACTAGAACCCAAATTACTACATGATAAACTACTGGATACAGGCTGGAAGCATCTGGAAACCTTCAGGCTGCACATTTAGTGTCCTGAAGGGGAGCTTGTATAACCAACCTCTCTGTCAGAGCTCTCCTTTACTGCTTGTGTCTGGAGCCCTGCCTGCAGAGTGCATTCCAGGGTGTCCTGTGGCTGTGGGTTGATGCTGGCTGTTCCTGGGTGAAGCAGGAATTCAAACAGCTGATCCATCAGCTCAAGGTGAATCAGCATCTTTGCTTGCCTTTCAATTCTTAATGTGCACATCCACCTCTGTCAGCTGAAAAATGAATGAAGGCTGCTTCTCCATCCAGACTGGGCTGTTACTGGAGCTCACCAGTGCTGATCCCAGCTCTTACTCCCATCTGACAATTCCATCACAGTCCTGCAGAGGATAGAGTTCATTAAATGGGATGTCCATTTGTTAAGCAGATGTTTACGTATTCCTGATAATTCCTCCTGTGGCTGCTCACCAAGAAGCTTTCTTGAGGGGTTTTAAACAATCTCTGCTTCTCATGTGTTTGGTTTCCATGCACGAGGCCCTTTCCTGCTTTTTTAGGCCCAGTGATGCACTGTGAGACTTGCAGTTATAAAACAGCAGTGAAAGATTTTGGTACCATTTGTCTCCCTCCCAATTAAATTTGGCTCATTAGAAGCATCCTTTCTGTGTTTCTCTGCCTGCCAAGCCATGAAGACAGCCCACCAATATGTTCATCTATTGCTTTCTGCAAGAGATGACAGTGAGGAAATGGGGAAAATTCAGTTCCATCTTCCTACGAATAAATTAAGGCTGTGCAGGGTGGTGCTGGTTTGCAAAAGGTCTCATTTTGAAATTCTGCAGGGAAACAGCAGGAGAGTGAGCTGGGTAACATATTCAGGACATCGAGGTGTTGGAGTTCAAGGTGCTGGGGTTCATTTATTTGAAACTCAACCCATTCCCTCTGTGCCATGACAGCTCCTTGCATGCAGCACCTTGAACTTGAACAACAGCTTTCCTTTGGGAAACTAAAATGTCAAACAAAGTCAAAGTTCTGGATGAACTTGCAGAGAAATCAAGGTGTTGCTGTTGAAAGAGGGTCACCAATGTAGGGAGGGCTTTGCAGTAATTCCCTTACAGCTTATCCAGCCTCTTTTTTGGGAGTTGTGTCCTTGCTCAGGTGAGGAACAGCAGCCCAGGGAGGGAAATTGCAAATCTCTGAAGCTGAGTGGGTGAAAAGCAGAGCAGGGCTCAGAGTGCTGCTGGGTGAGAGCCCAGAGCCCTCGTGGAGGGCAGAGCCCTGCTGGCCTCAGCACGTTTGGTGCCATGGCTGGCACTGCTCAGAGCTGGGCTGGGACAGGTCTGGGTGGACTCTGGCTCTGGGAATTCCTCTCCCAGGCCCAGCTCCCCCCTGCAGTCAGCAATAACCAGCTCTCTGCTGAGCTGTGGCTGCACAGGGGAGGTGCAGCTCCGTGGTTCTGAGCTGTGATCCTGTGGTGGGCTTGGCAAACATGCTCTTTCTCTGGTTACCCTCATTTGAAGCCTGGACTGGAATTCAGGCTTGTGGCAGTTCTCAGAGCCTCCATGTCACTGGTGGTGGTGACAGAGGGATGTGGGTGACCTCAGCTGAGCACAGGGAAGGTGGCTGGGGATGGGTGCCCACTGTTCAGCAGTTAATTGTTAATTAGCAGTTAATCTCCTTGGATGGTTGTACCAAGCTGTTAAAATAACTGTCCTGCCTTCCCTGAACCCTTCCAGTCTCACCATGAATGAGTTTGGGCAGGGAACTGCTGCTGTTTCCAGCCAGTTCTGTTTGACATTTGTCTGCAGGAGTATCCAGGTCAGTCAGCACGGGCAGGAGCACTGATGCTGGAAAGAGGGACAGAGGCAGGAGAGGAGGCTGGGGAGGAACTGCCCACTTGCCAACAGCCCCATGTTATGTTGAGTTAATGACTGATAAGTTGTTCTTTATGCTTGGGTCAGTTGCCTTGATAAGATCTGTTTCCTTTCTCTTGAGAAATAAATACCTTGTTTAGGTGGTAAGGCCCTGCAGTTATCATCCAGCAGATCTGACCAAAGCAGAGGGAGCATTTTCCTGCAAGGACATAAGATGTCCCTATGTCAGGATATCTGGCTTAAAACCAAGTTCTTTTTCTTTGTTGGTGGTGCTCCTGGACTCGGTTCAGAGAACACCTTCTGCCTGTCTTTCCAGAAGCTGGTGGAGGTGTAGAAAGGACAGGGGGGCACCTTTCCCTCCAAATAAAATCTTTTAGACTTACAAAAGAAAAAAAAAAAAAAAGGCAGATTGGGACTATCAGCTACTGTGTTCATACCAATGTAGCAGATTTAAAATATTTTTGAAAATGGACAGATGTTACATCCTGAGTGACCTGCTCAGTACTCTGGGCTCTCAACAGCTGTTAATACTTCCTGCTTATGCCCCCCATTCTTTTTCTCCTCTCAATCTGCAAAGGAAAGAAAGGTGCTTTTTCTCACATTCAGAAAGATAACTTCCTATTTCTGCCAAACCTGGGGTCTCTCGCTCTCTCCCTGAGCTGGTAAAGATGGGAATTTCAGCAGTGACCAAAAGGAACACGCAGTCCAGGCGTGTGAGGAGATAACAGTGAGTGGAGAGATTCTGCATTTTTAAAAGCAGTCAGTTGTGGTTGCTGCTGAAGGGGCTGGAGCCAACCGGATCCTTGGATGGGGAACACCCTGGGAGAGCTGTGGTGTGTGCAGGGAGCAGTGTCTGGCTGAGCTCAGCCTCTGATCCCGAGCCAGGCCAGGCTCATCTGTCCCTGCCTGCCTCATAACCGAGTGGCCGTGGCTGCCTGTGCTCCTTCTTCTGCCAGGGATGTTCCTGTCATAAATTCCTTAGGAATAACTGCTGGGGAGCAGGGGTGGAACTCACTGCAGGAGTCTGTGGTACTTGGCTCCCAGGGAAATGCAGCCCTGTGGGCATTGCTTCAGTGTGGGCTCAGCCCTGTGACACTTGAGGCATTTTGGCTGAACAGAAATCAGCAATTTCTGTTGGTTCCTTGATATTCTGGTAGTCCCAATTCTGTGGAGTGTCAGCTCTGAAAGGAGAGTGTGAAACATCTGCAGGGCTGGGTGCCAGGCTGTCCCTCAGCTGGGCTGGGGCAGGGCAGGGAATGACCCCTCTGTGGGATAGAAAAGGGCAGATGAGCAGGACAGTTATAGACAGGAACAGGATAGCAGAAATAATGGTGGTTTGAAATAGGCTCTTTCCTCATCTAGATTATTTACTGGAGCAATGGATATTATCAGTTCCTTCAAAATGAAAATAACTTGGAATGCACATTTTACTGAAGGAGTTGAACATCAAAAGGTGTCCATTAAGCTGGAACTTGGCAAAAGGAAGAGAGATTTAAATGTCTGTGGGAAAGAGATCAGATACTCCTCTTCAAATTTACCTACGCTTATTATCTTTAAATTACTTTTTATGCAGGTAATTAAAGAGCCTTTTAAGAGAACTAGAAACCAATCATTTGAATATAGCATGTACTTCGAGCTGCTCTACAAAAAGCACCTCAATTTTGTTTTAAAATAAATATTATAGAACCTGTGAAAAGGCTTTCTGTTCTTTACAACTTTATTTCAATACTGTTTACTAACAGAAATGTTTGTTTTGTTTTGTTTTTTTTTCTTTTTTTTAGACCTATTCAGGGCTGTTCTGTGTAGTCATAAATCCTTACAAGAACCTCCCCATTTATTCAGAGAACATTATTGAGATGTACAGAGGGAAGAAGCGCCACGAGATGCCACCGCACATTTACGCGATATCCGAGTCTGCCTACAGGTGCATGCTGCAAGGTAAGGGGCACTCTCTGGGGTTTAACAGCTACCTGGCAACTCCTTCATGTACCCACAACTTGGGATTTCCTTCTCCAGCTACGTGGAGTCAGAATTTTAAAGGGCAGAATCAGAATTTTAAAGAGAGGCGAGAGAGCCGTGTTTGTGTGACTCGCTGAGGCGCAGCAGCAAAGTGACACCAGCACAGCTGTGCTGGGCCAGTGCTGCTCTGCAAGTTGTGTCAGAAATACTTTGTTCCTAAAAAGAAGAGGAGCTAAGTTGCACGTCAAAAGATGTTGTGCACTGGCTCCGGATGAGGGAAGAGTAAAGGAGTGAGATTGAAAGGCAGTGCCATAAAAATGCTGGTGTGTTGGCAGCTGACAAATAATCCGAGGTGACAATGGAACAATGGTGTGTTTGAGTTCAAAAGGAGGTCAAGGAAATACTTAACCTGCAGGAATTTCTTTCTTTTTTTTCCTCCTAACTGGTGTATGTCTGTAGTAGAATAGAGTGAGTTTCTGGAGGTTTGAATTATGTTTCATGGTTTATTCATGGTTTGAATTTTGGCTTTAAGGCTGTGCTGGACAAACATGAAAACTGAACCTGACGTGACTCAAATCTGTTGAAATGAGCACGTGCTGTTGAACTGGCACAGCTGCATTTCTGACACGGTCTTTTGGAAGCACAGTTAACTCTATCCAATATTGATTCATATTTCTGGGGCTGTTAAAGATGTGGGGACAGCAGCATGCTGTATCCAGACAGGTGTGTGCACACCTTGCAGTGAGTTGTGCTGGAAGGAGGGGAAAAGCTGTTTGACCTACTTCACACAAACTGAGGGAAAGCTGTTTCTGCTAGCAGGTTAATCAACCATTTAAATGCTAACTTTTTTTTTTTTTTTTTTTTAGACATTTGATATCTTTAGATGCATCACACAAGTCTTTAGTTTCTTGAATTGTGACTTTGTCTTTAGGGCTGCTTAATAATCAACTCCAGGTTGCTGAGTGTCCTTTCACCTCAGGAGAACTGTGCCAGCAGAGTGGGGTGATGCAGGGACAGGCAGGGGAAGAGCAGCAAATTGGGGCCACCAAGAGTTGTTCTGCTTCCCAAGTGGGTATTTAGGGCTCTGTTTTCATGGGGTTTCATGAAAGAAACTCTGACTTCTTGACCAGAACAACAGCCTCTAACAGCTCAGTTTAGAGGACCCCTAATAAGTGTATGTGGAATAATAGCAGAGCATAAATTAAGATTTATTTTAAGGAGTTTATTGTAGCAGTCTCAAGTGGATTGTGATTAAGTGCTTCCCAATCTGAAAGCACCTCTCGAAATGATCTCAAGAATACTGAACTGAAATGTTCTTGAGACAGATGTCCTCTAATAAAGTAAGTCAATGTCAGCAGTTACCACACTCCGGGTGCTCCATATATTTGCTCACATACCCTGCTGGTACTGATTTGTATCTCTGGAGATCTTGCTACATGGACAAATGTTACTATTTTGGGAAGGTGGAATTAAAAAAAAAATTCACATGATGGTGTATGTTTGGTTACAGTCCTCTTTTCTTTCCTTCTGATGCATGGAGGTTTATATTTTGTATCAAATCTCCCTGTGCTTGCTTTCTTTTTGATTTTGATAGTCTGAGTTCTCATCTGAACAAATGAAGGCGTAGCTTGGAACAAGAAGAGATGAAACCCATGCAATGGGATCCATTATTTAGGGAATAACTTGTTTAAGGGTAACTAAATCTGTGTTTCTAGTGTCCTTCACCTGCATGGAGCCAATTCCTGTTTATTTTAGGAAGCATTTGCAGGAGTGAGTGAATTTCCCATGGATGATTTGTCTGCACAACTGCATTGCAGGGATAAATAAAAACCCCAGCACAGGTGTTAGTGCTGGTGAGGGTGAGCAGTGAGTGTTTGTGTGAGGTGGAGTGGGGAGCTCTGGCACTGACCCTGCTGCTTCTGTGCTTCCAGGGCCTCGGGGTAGGCCCTGATGCTGAGAGACACTTCAGGGGGCTGAGTTTGTCTCCATATAAATAAAACTTGCAATTACAACAACCAAGGTTTTGTAGTCATTAGAGCACCAAATAATACTTGTCTTAACAGTAGCAGAATATTACATTATTCCATTTGTTTTCTGGTTATCAGTGGCCACGCAAGGTCAGCTACTGAGTGTGCCCAGGATTTGGTGAGGACGGGTTTTCCCTATCAAGCATTTAACACATTGTGCAAAATGTCTTTAATCTTCTAGCTCTGTCTTGTGTTTTAGTCGGCATTCAGTCTTCAGTGAAACAGAAAATGTGTGTTAGGGAAGTTTGGGCTGGTAGAAATGTGTCTGTAACCAAGAACTAGCTGGGTTAATCAAAACGCTTCAGATTAATCATCAGAGGTCTCTGCAAGCATTTATTTGCAGCAGAATCCTTGGCCAGGATGCTCTTGCTGATAAGTTACTGACACATACTTATAAAAGTGTTGTTGTGCAGTTCCTGTCTGTGTCTGTGCACGTAGCTGCTGCGGGAGATAGAGCTGGGATGGCAGAGAGGGCTGGGGAGAGGAGTTTTTCCAGTATTATTGCAAGTCATGCTTCTGCTGTTCCAGCACATCCATAGGTTTCTTTTGATATGAGTGTCTGCTGTGTTTCCAGCATTTGACGTCTGAAGTTTAATTATTAGGATTCAAACCTGAAATTGAAACCATAGGAATGCAATTGCTTTGGAGAGTATGACCTTCCCCTAATAGAAATATCCTGGCCACTAATTTAGATGAATGAAAGTGGTTGGCTGCATTTTCCTGGCCTGTTCAGTGGTATTTTGTGCAGTATAATCATGTTTATTTTCCTTGCAGCTAATCACAAACTACTCATTTCCAGGTGTTTGTGAGCTGTTTACTGTGATGAACAGGATACCTGGACCTGAGCTGTGACTCTGAGCAACCTGATTTCTTAAACCACAATTTTTCTGTGCTGAGAATTGGGCACAGTGAGTAAAGTGTTACTCAGTTTCTTGTGCTTTCATGCCTCTAATTCAGAGCATGGATAGTCACAGCTCAGCTTCCAGTTTCTGCTTTGCTGAGGTTTTGTATGTTTAATATTTAAGTAAATAAGAAAGTGGAGATTTCTATTTAGATTATGAAAGGATACGATTTTCTGGGCAGCAGAACTGGTGCATGTGCATCTCCATAGCTATTCCTTGTCTTGAACATTGCTGGAACACTCTGAATTTTCCTAAACTGGGGATACAAACAGATCCCTGCAGTTCTCCATGTGTGCTGTGGTGGGAAAAGTCTGTGTGGAAGCATTGCTGACTGCCAGCCATCAAACCCTGCTCTGTTCTTGGCCCCCTGAAGAATTTCCTGTTTGGGGGGACCTCCTGCCCCTCTGGCTGCCCAGGTCAGCCCTCCCTGTGCCCTCTGGGGAGGGAAGAATGGGCTGGAAATGTGGGTCAGTGCTTGCCAAACACAGAGGGCAGAGGGTGGGGGAAGAGCTCTGACACACAGAATAGGTCTGAGAACCCAGTTTGGAGGGGGAATGGATTCCCCAGGGAGACAGAATGACTTCTGGAAGCTGCCACGAGAGAGGGAGGTGCAGAATTGTTCTCCCTGGCTGAGTGCTGCAGATGAATGGGTCAGTGGTGGGGCAGCTGAGAGGCAACAGGGATTTGGGGTCAGTTCTGCAGGGAAAAGCAAAACTCAGGCAGTGCTGATCTCTGAGTGCTGCTTTGCTCAATTAAAGATTGAGTTGAGGGTACTCTTGTTTGAGACAAGCAAGACTTGGGCTGCATTCTAGTTATGCCAGTTGGGATTTCTCTTCAGGAAAAGGCTCATTACCCAGTGCTTGACCGCAGAAGATAATAACCTGCAATTCAGCTTTCCAGACTGGATTTCCCCTCTCTTTCCCCCAGTAATTATTTTTCAAAGTGCTGTGGTAGTAGGGTGTTACTTCACAGGTGGTTTAGTGGATTTCTGCTGCACTTTCCCTTCATTTCCCTGAGGAGGAGGAGGTGAAGCAGGGAGTACCAATATCCCAGGGGTGATGGGCTGGAACAAAGGCCAGCAGTGGGGTAGGGCTGGTGCTGGCCCCACAGAGCGTTGCTGCACAGTTGACATGATCATGAGGAATTGCTGTCCTAATCCCTGTGACAATGTTGACCTTAATTCTGTTTGGTTATACAATTTGCAAGCCTTGCTAGTGTTCTTCAGTCCTGCTAAAAGTTATGGGCCATAAAAATTTGCCACAGACCGGGATTTCCTTGAAGAAAATGAATTTTCTAGGGCTGATAGGTCTGTGACAATACTTTACCAAGGCAAGGGAGATCTGGTTGTGCAAAAGCAGCGCTCATAAATTTTTTTCTCTAGTGCTTTTTCCATAGTTGACTTTCTCTTTTCCCACTTCCCTTCCAATTTTCCCCAGTGGATTTCTAGAGGAAGTGTGACTTTGTTTTATTGTTCCTCTTTAGTCAGCGACATACAAGTTGCCTCGGAAGAAACATTAAGGAAAACTTGTTGACTTCTTGTTGCTAAAGCCCAGCTTGCCTATTAATATTACTCTTGTATAATTATGCTTAGTCTCTCCTTTTTATCCTGTTTCCCTGAGGACATCTTGATGAGCACCAAATTAGCACTGATATTTTAGGCCTGCCTTTAATCCCGTTGCAGAGAAGGTTTATCGGAAACAGCGTAAGACGGGAAGGGAACACTTGGTGTTGGAGAAGCCAGAACTGCCTACAGGTGCAATACTTCTCTCTTAAAAACATCTTCTCGATCTATATTTGTAGTTAATCTTGATTTAAGTCCTCCCTTGGGGGCATATCCACCCCCAGATACAGAAGAAAAGAATTGAAACTAAAAGAAGACAATTTTTTTTTTTTTTTCTTTTAAAGGTCTATTAAATCTTCAAATGGAAGTGGGGGGAAAAAATTGCTTTGAGACTAAAAAACTTGGTGTTCTCTGTTGTGAGGAGCAGATGGAACCTGATAAATGTGCCATTAATGCTCTTGGTATTTTCATTACATCTTGGCTTCCCAAAAGGGTCCCCAAGGCCTTTTAAGGAGTTACAAAGTGCAGGATGATGATCCCAGCAGAACTGGCTGCTTGGTAAATGTCATCTGAAAGATTTATAGGTCCCTTTATTGTTACATTGAGAATTCTGGGGTTTCACTCAGTCCGCCCAGGCAGGTTTGGAATATAAATACTCAGGTGACAATACCATTAACATCCAGATTGCTTGTACACCTCCAGGAGTGTCACATGCTGTGTCTTCTTGGCTGAGTGCAGGGAAAGAGATTCTTGAAGCAAGAAACAAAGTAGAAGAAACTGAAATCCATCATGGTGAAACTGTCTTCTGTCTCATTACTTTTGAACTTGAAGTAAAATGATAAATGCTTCTGTCAGCTGAACTTGTTTTGCAATATTTCATCTCCTTCCCCTCACTTTTGTGTTCTGTCTCTTGATATTAAACCTGTGTTTAATTAAACCTGGGAGTTATCGTGATGGCAGTTATTGCACCTTCCTTGCCCAGCTCTGAATGGCATCAGCAGCAAGTACTTTATTGGACAAGCTCAGTTGAGCTTACACAACTTAGTTCTAGAAGCTGCATTTTAAGCTTTTTTTTTGTTATTGTTGGAAAAGTTTCAGTTCTTTATTGACCTTTGTCCTTCTCTGTGTCAAAATGTGACTGAATCCCTGTTTATTGTTCAGCCTCAAGGTTGGGCACTTAATTAGGAACGATGATATTTACAGTGAACAGCTCTCTCTTAAGGCTTAATTGCTTCGAAGTTGACATCTTTTTTTAATGTAATTTCAGTAACTTTCTGGTATTTACAAATGAGACAGGAGTGACAATTGTTACATAAGGAATTTTTAGTTTTTTCAGTGCCTTGGTTTTCTTCCCACTTCTGAAGTGAAACGCTGCAATAGAATGAGCCACTTCCATGGGCTTTTTTTGGTTGATATTCTGAGCAACCAGAGATGACTTTAATTTTAAAACTTGCTATGCAAGCTGGCCTTATAATTGAATTGTGACTGTGCCTACAGACAGGAATTCAAGACTTAAGTGCATCCAACTTGGGAAATCATTCACGAGATGAATCATTTCGTGCAATTACTCAGTCAGCACCTGCTCCTGCACTGAAGCTTTCCTTTAAATTAAACTCCTTTTATTTCTAGGTAGTTGTGAAATGGATAATTTGCTGCTGCTTGGCTCAAGCCTGGAGATGACAGGCACAAGCAGTAATGCCTGGATGTAACAAAACCTTCAATGTGCTCTAATCTGGAGAGCAGCGTGAGAGCCGGGCCGGGCGCTGCGTGCTGTGCACAAAGCTGGGTTTTGTCAGTCCTGCCTGCATTCCTCTGGGCTGCTGAACTAAGAGTGCAGCGCTGCCGTGGCTGCCACTGCCAGCACTCACAGCAGCTCCTCTTTCCTCCCCCTTCCTCTTGACTTAAATTCCTTTGTTATCCTTTGGCGAGGAAGCAACAAGCAGCAGAGCAGGGTTTATCCTGTGGGCAGTGGGGAGAGGTGAGGGCTGCTGGTGTCCTGCTCCTTGTCTTTGAGCCCAGGCTCACATCAGCAGCACAATTGCCAATTTGTATCTTGTGTTATCTCCAGCCTCCTTTCAGTTGTACCGGCCTGATGCTCTCAGGTACTTGGCTGCTCAGGAGTTCCTGGCAGACTTTGTGAGCCTTCCTCAGAGTTGCAAGGAGTTGTGCATCTGTTTCAGAGAACAAGGTGGATAAAAGCCCGTGGTCACCCCGGGGCATTTGAATTTGTTCTGTTCCAGGGATTTTTCAAAGTGGTGGTGAAGCCATCAGATGGTGTGGAGAAGGAAAATGCAGAAGAGAAAGCAGGAAAAAAATATGTGTCTACTTCTTTATCTGTACCTGCTATGAAGTTGCTCAGGGATATTCTTGTGGAACATTTGAGAAAAATAGCAGGAAATCATTCTCTGAGGGGTTAGTAAATAGAAAATGCTGAAAATAGAAAATCTGCAAGAAGCAAATCCTTAATCTCAGAGATGGAAACGCTGATAGTCTGTGCTGCACAAAAGCATTTGGCACAAAAACATTTAGCAGCAAAGCAGCCAGATGTGAGCTACAGGTACCATCTCTGAGGGTCCTGCTCAAAATCTGGAGACCACTGTACTCATGATCAGCTTTCCAAAAGGAATTTGATAACAATGCTAACCAAAGGGGGTTGTAAGCAGTGTGAGGAAAGGCTTTCATATCAGCAAAGAACTGGTTAAAGATTGGTCAATCTTGTCCATTGTTTTGTGCTTTTTATGGTTTGGGAGTTGCTGCTGCAAACCCTGGAACCTGCATTCCTCTGTTTGTGCTCGTTGTGCACAAACATCTTGGGAAGGATGAATTCCCTTGGCAATGCTGGAGCTGCTGCTGCTGCTTAAGCAGGAGCTGAAGGGATGAAAGGTCTGTGGACATCTAAATGCAGCTATCAGCTGTGGTTGTAAATCAGGTGGAGAATGTGAGGAGTAAGTGGAAAAGGGATCAATCTAGGAGACATTTCTACCATAGACTTTTTCATAACACATATAGTCAATCTATAATACTATATATATCGTATTATATACTATATATATATATATAGTATATAATAATACTATCAATCTATAATCAATCTATAGTAATACTTTTATAATATATAGACTTAGAGTACATCTCAGGCACAAACACAGGTGAGGCCCCACCTGCAGAGCTGCCTCCAGCTCAGGGGCCCACACAGCAAGGACGTGGAGCTGCTGAAGCCAGGCCAGAGGAGGCACCAGGATGATGCTCTGAGAGCTGGAGAAGAAAAGGCTCTGGGGAAACCTTAGAGCCCCTTCCAGTGCCTGAAGGGGCTCCAAGAGAGCTGGAGAGGGACAAGGGATGGAGTGACAGGACATGAGGAAATGGATTTAAACTGCAAAAGCAGAAGTTTAAATGAGGGGTTAGGAAGGAATTGTTCCCTGTGNTGAAGGGATGAAAGGTCTGTGGACATCTAAATGCAGCTATCAGCTGTGGTTGTAAATCAGGTGGAGAATGTGAGGAGTAAGTGGAAAAGGGATCAATCTAGGAGACATTTCTACCATAGACTTTTTCATAACACATATAGTCAATCTATAATACTATATATATCGTATTATATACTATATATATATATATAGTATATAATAATACTATCAATCTATAATCAATCTATAGTAATACTTTTATAATATATAGACTTAGAGTACATCTCAGGCACAAACACAGGTGAGGCCCCACCTGCAGAGCTGCCTCCAGCTCAGGGGCCCACACAGCAAGGACGTGGAGCTGCTGAAGCCAGGCCAGAGGAGGCACCAGGATGATGCTCTGAGAGCTGGAGAAGAAAAGGCTCTGGGGAAACCTTAGAGCCCCTTCCAGTGCCTGAAGGGGCTCCAAGAGAGCTGGAGAGGGACAAGGGATGGAGTGACAGGACATGAGGAAATGGATTTAAACTGCAAAAGCAGAAGTTTAAATGAGGGGTTAGGAAGGAATTGTTCCCTGTGAGGGTGGGCAGGCCCTGGCACAGGGTGCCCAGAGCAGCTGTGGCTGCCGCTGGATCCCTGGAAGTGTTCAAGGCCAGGCTGGACACTGGGGCTGGGAGCAGCCTGGGACAGTGGGAGGTGTCCCTGCCCATGGCAGGGGTGGGAGTGGATGATCTCTAAAGTTCCTTCCAACCCAAACTATTCTGTGATTTAATCTGCATTTTGAACAGCCCTGGGCTGCCCTGCTTGGGGCAAAGAGGAAATGGAATAGGAGACATTGAGAGAAGAAGCAGAATGACCAAAAGTGTTCAGTAAGGAAATGACAATTCAGGTCATATGTAATAGAAATCTAAATCTGAGGTGGCACAGGCAGAGGGAGCCTCCTCCACCCATCTCTTCCTATTCAGGAACAAAGTCATTACTTGAAATCCGCAGATAACACGTTCAAAACAGCAAAAAGAAGCAATTTGTTTAACAGCAGAGCTAAGCTGTCATAGTCTGTGCCTCAGGATAGAGTGAGGGCTTAAAGCCTTTGTAAGGAACAGGAACACATGGATGAGGAAACTGCAGGAGGATTTGATGACTGCCACGAAAGTACGTGGCTGGCCTTGCTTTGGGGGTGGTGTGGGAGGTGATCTGTGCCCTTTTTTTTTCTGAACTCCACGCCAAGCCATGCCCCTGCTGTGTCACTGTTGTCACACTTGCTATCTGTCCAAACTCCTGGAGTTCAGGCGTGATCAAACAGCTTGGGAAAGAGGGCACTGGAGTGAAAGTTGCCAGCCCGTTTTGTTAAGTGGTTTGTGCTTGATTGTTTGTTTGGAAAGGAGGAGAGCAGAAGTTAAATGAGTGAGCTTACATGGCAGATCTTACAGCTAAAGGGCCTCCTTGAATCATTGTCTCAGTTCACAGTGTAATCTTTGTCTAAACAAAATTATTCTACGTGGGAAGTAGAACAACTTAAGCAGGATTGATGGAGAATGGAAACCACTGCTGTGCTGAGTGCTCTGCTGTCCAAATAAACCCTGTCCAGCTTGTGGCTTGCCAGCTCCTACTAATCTTAGGTTACTGCTAAGCAGAATGCAAATAAGAACTGAAATGTAAGTGTAGGGATGGCCTGTGTGGGTTCTCATTTCTCCTGGGAGAGCTCCTTGGGAGCCACAACTCAGGGAGGCCGAGCTCTGCTGCTCTGTGTGTCGGCAGCTCCACAGGGAGCAGGTCCTGGCAGCTCTGGCCGGGGCAATCGGAGTTTTTCCCTCTGGATTGTCCCTGCCCTTGAGCTGAGCTGCTGAACCCCTCCTGTGTGCCCCAGCCTGGGCAGGGAGCTGGGCCCAGGAGCTGTGCCTGGCCCCGAGCTTGGCACTGTGGGCATCAGGAGCACTGGCACAGCCCAGGGAGTTTGCCCTGATTTTCTCCAAACTGAAGCTGCCTTGTGTGCTCTGCTCATCTCCTAAATTACAGCAGCCCCCTGTTTGAAAAGGCTGGAGAAATCAACCCAGGCCTGTTTGAATTTGTTAGGGGGAGCAGCACGTTACCTATGAACTGCTGTTCACAAATGTGGCAGCTCTGTTGTCGTTTCTAAATTAGATCTACTAAAGCTTCTCTTAATGATCGTTAATAAAGGCAGTGAAAGATTGATAATGAAAACTAAACCATATTTAAGGTTCTTCCAGCTTAATTAGGGCTAAAAAGTAAAATTCCAGTTCTCCCTGGTAGGTGGTGGAGAAGCTACCCCTGGTTGCAGTGGGCAGGACAGAGTCCTGTTTGTTTTGTCCTCTTGTGCTGACTCAGCCCTGGCTGGCAGTGCTCAGCACGTCACAGCTTTCTCCTCAGGAATTTGGGGAATTTCAAGCTAATGTTGCAAATGCCTCACTCGTGATTTCTAAAATAGTCACAATTCACAGCTTGGCTGAGTCCTCCCGGGCTGGGGCTGTGCTGGGTGAGGGAATAATGAGCGTGGTCACCTCGTGTGCTGGGGACATGCAAAAAATCCCTGTATCCAGTGCTCTGGGTCACTGTAACGAGTGGCAGGGTAAGCCATGGCTGGGCTTTGGGTGACCTCTGCTATGTATCACTGCTAATTATTAACTTAATGGACCAGCCAGCAGCAAACCTGGAGCGTGGCTGGTTGTGATTTATCTCAAATGTTCCAGAGGAAGGGATAGAACCACAACTTTTTTTTTTTTTTTTCCCTTTTTAATAAAAGCTGTTGTTATTTTAACTTCACAAATGTCAGGAACACCTCGAGTGTTTAGATCAGTGCTCCACCCCACAGGGAAGAGTTGTTTTATTGACCCTCCACTGCAGAGCTGGAGATCTCCTGCAGTAAAGAGGCAGGAGTGAAATGCTGCTTTGTTCAAAGGGTCTGTGGCAGCTGGAGCTGCCAGTTCCCAGGCAGGCAGAGGAAATGCAGGAGACACTGGCTGTGTCTGTGGTGTATCAGGCTGTGTGGGAAATACCAGGTGAACACCCAGAGCTGGGCACTGCTGAGTGATTTAAAGCAGCACTGTTGGATTTGCCTTTGAAGCTGGGCTGCAGGGAGAGGGTTGATGTAATTCTCCATGGAGTGATGTCTGAGCAGTGCTGGGGGCTTGCAGTGTTCTGACAGAGGAGTGTCTGGGCACTGATGAAGCAAAGCTGATTAAATATTATTATTCTAGGGCTTAAAACTGCTGGATGCCCACGAGAAGTGGGCTGCACCTGAATTTGATCTTTCCTCTGGTATAAATTAATGTTACACCTTTTGGGACAAAGAATGGGAATTTCTGCAACTTCATTGCTTGACAGCTTCAAAGAAATAAGAGTTGGATGTAAAACCTGACCAATATGAATGAGGTGATGATGACAAGGCAAGAAGAAAAAATATAAATGCACTTTGAAGGTGCACCAAGAGAGATGGCTTCTCCTGAAGTGTCCTTGAGAACTTCTGACTTCCAGAGGGTCCTTTCAGCTTTTGGAAGGATAGTGCAATGATCCTGCTCACCTTTCTTGGAGATACCTGTGATGTTTCCATCCTTGTGTCACCTGAAACCTCCCAAGGAGGGTAACCTGACACTGACACTGCCCAGCTCCCTTTTCACTGCTGCATGTGTCACATCAGATACTTTGGGCACGTGTAGGTTCAGCTGCTTTAAAACTTTAAACAGTTCTAACTTGGTGAAATTTAGGTGTTAAAAATTGAAATATCAACTTTGTATTATTAGCAAATGTCCTGCTTCCTTCAAAATTCCCTGGGGTGTTTGATGGGTCACTGGGGGCACAATGCTGATTTATTCCTGCCAGCTGCCCTGGCTTTGGGAAGCTGCAGAAATGCACTGAGGAAGGAATGAGGTGAAATGTAGGATAACCAGAAATCTCGTGGTGCCCAGAAGTGTGTCAGGGCACATTTGGCCTGGTAGGTGCCCAGCAAAGCAAACTTGTGCCTGTCACTCTTCCTGTTGGCTCTGGGCAGAGGTGTTTGTTGCAAGTCACTTCACAGTGCTAAGTGTTTGATGATAGTTCAGGGAGTAACCAGGCAACATTTTAAAGACAAACACAAATTAAAAAGGCATGCTTCATCTCTGTAACCAGATCTCTTCCCGTGCTTATCAGCCCAGCAGGAAAATAGGAAAAAGAAAATAATTGGAAGCTTGGACTTGGAGAGTGGCAGGCTGTGGGACACCTGTGTGCTCTTCTTGTCAGGTAGCATTCATGGACCAGTCCTGGGAGTGCTCTGACAGCAGCAAAATCTGTGCTGGTGGGAAGGTCTCTGTCCCCCAGGCACTGACCTGTTCTCACAGAACTTGTCAGGAATGCAATTTTTAAATGACCTTGGGTAGATTGATATCTGAGCCTGTTCACCTACAGCACAGGGCACATATACAACAGATCCTTGGAGCCTGCATCCACAACAAACAAGGCCATCCACCAGGGAGCTTTTCCTGGGATGTGCTCTGTGGCACCTGAGGATGAAACACCACCTACAAATAAACAGGAGCCCTCCATTCCCCCACACAGGGCCTCTTTTTAGAAAGCCAATGATTTCTCCTGTTTGAGAAATATCAAAGAACTTGCCTCCCTCACCTCCCAGAAAAGCAGGATTTTTTTTTTTTTTTTTAATGTCTGCTCCAAAAATGGGGCTGGCATTTGATCACTGCTCTGGACAGGGAAAAGGAAAGGCTGTGCCAAAGTGAATGATCCACAAGAATTTTGTGCTTGGATTTGAGAAAGGACAAAAAATAACCTGCAAATAGGAACCATTTCCCTCTGCGTGGTTTTCTGCTGGCTGGCTGTGTGGTAGCCCATTGCTTTCTCTTCAGCCTGAGCTGGGAAAGCAGATTTAACTTTTTTCACCTTTCCACACTTATTTCATGTTCTTACCTTAAATAAGGGGCTTGTGAGATAGTCAGTGTCTGTAGGAAAGCCACTGTTTGATAAGAATTGTAATCAGAGAGAGGCTAAAGCTGAAAGCAGGTAAGGCACCTGTGGAATTGTTTTCTTAGATCTGTGGATGAGTGCTAATTCAGAAAATGCCTTTCTGCCTGGGCAGTTCACTCAGGGATAGCTCCAGATGGCTTCTCCCATTCCTGCCCAGTCCAGTCGTGAGGGAGATCAGGACATTTGCAATACTTAAAATACCAATATAGTAAATGGTAATTGGAGCACAGCCAGTTGTAGAGGCTGGGTATCTGTGTGCTTGTAAACTCTGTTCTGTGAGAGAGCTCCTGTGCTTGAAGTGTTGCTGCCTCTGAGTTTCGGTGGGAAACTGGAGGACAGATTTTTTGCTTTTCTGTTTGACTGTCTTATATCAGTTTATAAATGACTACAGTGTGACCAGAGCAGAACAAAGTCACGCCTTTAAGAAAAGCTGCTTTGAAAATACTGTAATTCTTTTGTAACTGAGTTTATGACTTTGAAGTAGAACTTCTCAGAACATCCTGCCTGAACCGATTACCCAATAAATGTCTAATGTACATCTGGAGCCTTCCCCTGGAGTTAACAGAGGGTTTATTAGGTCTAGTCTATTTTGGGAGATAGAGCTTGGTGAGTGAAGGGCTGTAAAGTCAAATGTTTTTGTGTTCTGACAGTCAGAACTTCCTGCATTTTGTTATAACGTCGGGATCTCTTCTGACTGGGTTTTTAAAAACCCTTTTGCAGCCAAGCACCAGGTTTGTTTGAGCAGCTGCCAGCTGCTGTCCTCAGAGCTAATTCCTTTGGGGAAAGGAGAGCAGAGTAGGTAAAAATGACTTTTAGAGCTGTAATTCTTCCTGTGCAGTGTTCTGGTAATTCTCCTTGGCCTCTCTTCCAAGGGTTTGTCCTGGTGGTACAGAGAGGGATTTCTGCTGCTGCTCCCAGCCCTGGGCTGGCTCTGCCTGTGGGGCTGCTCCTCACCTGGGGCTCAGATCCTGCCTGTGGGTGCAGGTCAGAGGGGCAGGGTGAAAGAGATTCACTCTGGGCACAGGAGGAGGTGGAACTTTCTGCTGGGAATGGTTTGCAGCTCACCTGAGCAGGGCAATGTGCTTTTCACAGCGGCTGGTGGGTGACCAGAGCCCCAGCAGCTGGCACAAGAGGTGGTTCACATTTTCCATATGCTCACTCCAGTGTTTGTCTGGCTCTGTTACAAACTCCACCAGGGAGCTGATCTGGTTGAAAACTAAATTTTGCTGTTCCATCAGCCACTGTGCATGTGCCCAGTCAGCTGCTGGTTCCAAGGGAGGAATGGGATGGGACACGGGGCAGAGGAAACGGAGACATCAGCAGCTGCTCAAGTTGAATTACAGCAGCAGGGGAGCTCCAGCCTAAAGCTGGAAGTTTTTGGAATGTCAGGTGGTATTGCCTTTGTGCTTCCAGATTCTTACCTTCCAAAGGATATCCTAGTCTATAGGAAGTGTTACTTTATCAGCAGAAAATCAATGGATTTTTTTTTATTCATAGACTCTAACTCTGATTTTAAATGGAGGGATATTGTATAAAATCTTTTCTGTACAACTTGAATGTTGTGGTCTTCAGTGTCACTTCAAGACCTTGGATTATATTTAAATCCAAGCTGCATAAGTGGTAGATTCCAGTGGGACTTGCCTGTTTTGGTTTGTGATTAAAACCAAAGGGCTGTCTTATGATGTTACTTAAATTAAGAGCCTGATGTTATTTCATTACCTCTTAAATGTCCTCATCCTTGTGCTTCTGTTCACCTGATTGAGCTGGATTGACTTACTGAGCATCTTTGATTAGTGAGCTGCTTTAACCCCTGACCAGCCAAGCCCTCAGAGGAGTTTAGAGCATCTTCCTCACCCCAGAGAACAAATCTGGCAAGAGCCACACACAGGCTCACCTGCTCTGAAATCAAGGCTGTGTTATTTGGGGGAAGGCAGGAGTGACAGAAACCAGCCACAAATAACCTCAGTTCCACCTCAGTTATTTTATCAGGGGCTTTTTCAGAGTGGCTCTGGGGGGATCAGCTCTTTCTTGGGCCAGAGGACACCTGGCATTTGACACTGTGTGAGGCATCACCCCGAGCCCTCACGTGTAGGTTTGGGTATTGTCAGTTCCAGGAAGGCATCACAAGGCAAAACTTGAAGCTTGCTGTTGTCTTTCTTTCACTTTCCTGGCCTGTGAGGTTCAGAGTCCAGATGGACACAGAGAAATGGATTTGGAGTGACACACTTGAGTGCAGATTATTGACTTTACAGGGGCTGTGTGAATTCAGGCTCCTGCAGAGAGAAAGTTAAAAAGCTTGGCTGCACTTGCTGGAGCTTCTGGCAATTACAAATAAATACAACTTTCTGGACTTTTAGATTTTCTCTAGGACTAATTGGGTAAGAAAATTCATTTGTAGCGTGCCTTGTGTGTTGTGGCACAGTAGCATTGCATGGTAAATGCACAGGTAACAAATGTCATGACACAAAGCATTGACAAACTCACACTGTCTTTAAATAAATTAAACTTCAAGGCAAATGCTAGCTGTGTTAACTTTTTTTGAAGTGCTAAACTGAAGAGGTCTGGTATAGAAGAGGCTGTGTTTTTTGAGGTAATGGCCCTGCTACAGTGCCAAAATTAGAGTGAAGTTAATCCTGGGAAGTAAGAAAGGGAAGAATCAACTTGTCACTTTAAAGAAATGCCTCAGTAAATACTAAAGCTAAGAAGTCCTAACATTCAACTCTGCTCACGGTACCAACTTGGCTTTCATTCAGAGGTTTCTTGTGAAAGAACAAATGATCTGTGCTGTCCTGCGTCACCTCGAGCTTGTGCTTCAGTGCCTGAGTCACTGCTGGCTGCCCTGGGAGCAGGTCAGGGTCACAGAGCTGCAGGACATCCAGCTGCACCTGAGCCCTGCCCTGCCTCTGCTCCTGCCACCAAAAACTTACTTTTGATGGGTCTTGCAAGACCTGCTGCCTGATATCAAACCCAGAAGAACATAAATCTTTTCTTAATGTTTCTTTTGTCATGTTTGCATTGCTTTTGCCCCCTCTCATCTTTCATTTCTTGCAGTCCTAGGCTTCCCATTCCTTTTTTTTTCGTGTGTGCCAGAATTGCTGCACTTCCTGCAGCTGTAGGGAATGATCCAGGAGCATCCCTGCAGGCTTGTCAGGACAATCACCAACTCTTGGAATTTTTCTTTCCCACTTCTGATAATCTAAACTGATGTCCTTCAGTTCTGCTGCACTCACTCTACTGTTGGTTACCCCGGAGGGATTTTTGGGGCTCACATCTGCTTGCAGGGCACAGTCATGGGCAGGATTCACCTGGTGGCCCTGGTGAAGCACAGCAGGCCAGGGGATCACTCCTGGCTCTCAGTATTTTTGAACAACGGGATCAAAGTACAACTGACAGTGTGCTTTTAACTTTTTTTTTCAGTCAGAAAGCACCTCCATTTTTTGTCATCCTTGGTGTTAACACAGTCTAAAACTTGCCAGGGTGGCATCTGTGGCTCAGCCTGTGCTGGCAGCGTGCAGGAGCATCTGCCTGCTCTGAAAGGCTTTAACTGAAATGTTGTGCTTGCTGCAGGTGTATTTGAATGTTCTGATCGTATAATTTTTAATGTGGTGCTGAAATATATTGTGTGAAGCTCTTGTCATGATGAAATAGCCCTTGCAGGCTGTACCTGACCTTCAGGAGCTCTTCTCAAAGGTCAGGAGCGTGGCACAGAAGTGCTGAGCCACAGCAACATTTTGGTTTCCCTGGGTGTCCTTTAGACAAGGCTTTCATGAATAAGCTGAACTCTGGGAGCTCTTCAGGCCTGCATGTTCATTTAAAAAAGAAAACAAAAAGCTGGGGAGGAAAGCACTTGTTTGCTGGAGATGGCAGTGCTCTTTCCAAGTGTGTGGTTTGTCAGCATTGCGTGCTTGAAACTGTTTTTCTCCTCATGGAAGGTTTTATATTCTTTATGCATTCAGAATAAGAAGTGTTAGGTCCACTTTATCTGGAAATATAGTTAAAAACCTTACTGTGGATGATTATTAAAATTAACCAGAATTTTGACTTCATTACTTGAAATGCTAGGACTTTTAGGAACTTCTGAGCTGTTGTTTGAGGGGTATGTGCATGTGAAATGGGGATATTATTAAAGGGATGTTATTAAAGTTGCTTCAGAGTGTCCTTAGAAGTGTTAAACTGAAAAGATGACTGTTAGAAATACTCAATTAAAAGAAACTGTTTTGCAGATTACAGAAGAGTGTAAACAAACCCCTATAACCATGTTTGTTCTTGTTTTGCAGACCGTGAGGACCAATCAATTCTCTGCACGTGAGTGAAACTTTTATCATTTGGGCAATTTTGGGGATCTGTATTGTGAGAGGGGGCTTTGATAGGGCTGTGGGAGCCAAAGCTGGATCTTCAGTCTTGACAGGCAGTGGGAAAAGATGTAGCATGAAGTGATATTCAATATAGGGATATAGTCTTTTAATACTGTAATTCACATGATTGAGTTTTCTAGGCATGTGCTACATAAGAAATGTAATTTAAAAATGTCAGGGAAGAGCTCTGCATCCAACCCAAAAGCTTTAAATTTAAAAGCTCCTATCTCTGCAATGCTGTGCTGTAATTGCTCAGTGGGAAAGGCCTGGGGAAGGCAAGATGCAAAAGTGGCTCTGGAGAGCCTGAGCAGCAGCTCAGCTTTGGATCTGCCTCAAAGGGCATCTCTGAGGAAGGTGACGTGAGGGTTGTTCCTTTTACCTGAACTCACCCCCACCCAGGAGCAAACTTCTTGCTGTAGCTGAGGTTTTCCTGGGATGTGGAACTGCAGTGCTTGGGAAACCAGAACACAAGTGGGATTTCAGGCTTGTGACCCTCCTGAGCTGTTGTGTGCTTGGAGTGCAGCTGGAAGGGGTGATCCAGCTTCCTTCCCTCTCCCCCGTGGACTGTGTGTTCCTGCAGCTTCCTGTGCTGCTGCTGGGAGTGTCAGCAGTGTGATAAGGATTCCCTGTGTGCTCAGGGAGCCAGGCTGGCCCAACCCCAGCCCTGCACAGAGTGGTGCTGCTCATGTTCAGTTCCCTGGGCCAGCACTCCGTGTGCCAGCCCCAAGGTACGAGGTGCAGGAGGGAAATTGTCCCTGCTGGGAGCAGCCTGGGGGTCAGGATGGGTCATCTGTGTTGGAAAGCACACCTTGGCTCTGTCCTGAAGCTGCCTGCAGTGAGCAGGTCTGGGTAGAGCCCAGCAAGTTCAGGTGTCTGAGGGGCAGGGGCAGGTACAGCTTGGCTGCCCCAGTCCTGGGTGTCAGTGTGCTGGGGACGTGGTTTGGGAGGAGACTGACTGCTGGAAGGAGGCTTTGCTTCAGTTTTCTTCTTAACATGAAGGGATTCAAACCTCCATCTTCTGCTTCCTCTGGAAGTGCCTTAACTCTCAAGAGTCTGTACAAGACTGAGGGTGGAGCCTTTCAAGCCATGCTTTTTCCAGCTCTGGATACCCTGAATACAAGATTCTCAAGGCCTAAGGACACCGAAGCAAAAGGAGTTCTGTACTTAAGATAAAAGTTGATCCAGTTAACTCAGGCTTGTCTAGGTCTGTGGTTCCTGCTCCTAGCAGGACTTCTGTGTTCGTGTGATGATTATTTCATGTGCAATGCACAAAGCAGCCCTCAGAGCAGGGATGGCATCCCAGAGTGAGAAGAAACACTTTGTTCTCGAGTGTTTGTGGATGCTTTGGCAGCGTGTGCTTGCCCCAGGTGAATGTTTTGAAGTAGCTTCATGTTTTGTGTCTGCCCATGAACTTTACTCTCCTTTGCATGGTCAGCTGAGCTCACAAGGTTGGAATGGCAGTGCTGCAGGATTTGGTGGAATATCCAATCTGATCATTTACAAATTGGAAAGCCTCTAAGCTCTCCTGTCTTTGTCATTACTTCACCTCTAAGGTTCCCGTGAGCTTTTGATCATCTGTACTGAGTGGACAATTGATCCCTGTTTGTATCTGGCACAGAGCATGGAATTTGTGCATCTCCTGCTGGGTTCCACCTTGGCTGGGCTTGGCTCTGCCTTGCAGAGGGGCTGGAGCTTAGGTGGGGAAGGACACACGTCCTTACAGCCAGACCTTGGGAGAACATCACCATACTTCTTGGGAGAGCCTTATTCCTTTGCAAGTAACTGGGATTTTGGGATGTTAAATCCTCTTCATCAGTGGGACAGGGCCATGGGGAACTCCCTTGTGTAGCAGGCTGGGAAGAAATGCCTTGTTTTGATCAGGAGTGGGGAAGTGTCCAGGACTCCCCTTGCATTGCTGCTTCTGGTGATGAGGTAAATTGTGTGTTCCCCTTCATGCCACTGGTTTTGCAGGTCCTAGACTAAGGCAGGAATAAATAAAGTGCAAGGATAATGTCAACCACACTAGAGGTGGTTTCAGAAACTCCTGTGGCAGTTCATAAGACTCATCTTCTCATCCCAAACTTGCTGTCTCAGGACCTGGATCACCTGATTGAACCTGATGTTTACTAAAGCCCTTGGAATACTTTCTCATTTCTCCAGTAGGAGTGGTTCAGGGTAGCTAATGGAGAAAAACCACCACCTGAGTGGTGCCCTCAGCTGAGTGGATGGTTGTGGTGTGCCTGTCATTTCCTTGGCTCTGGCTGCCTGGACAGGAATTGTCTGCAGACAAAGCTCTCCCAGTGCTTGCTGAAGGTCTGCCTGCTTTGCATCTTCACCTCTCTCCCCCTGCCCCTATTGATGAAGTTTCCTGTTTTGTTAACCTTCCATGGCCTTTAGAGGAGAGGCAGTCACTTCTCCAGTGATGGTGTTTGAAGGACACTTTACCAGGTCTCTGGATCCAGCCCCCTTTTCTTCTTGACAGCCAGGAGTGCTGCTTTTGGGGGAATTCCTAGCTTTGGGGTCGGTGCCCTGACAAGCCTTTGGGTTCTTGGTCTTCAAAGATTGTCTCTGCAGTCTTTCAGATGCCTTCTTTTGGTTCAGACTTAGTGAATGTCCAATCCAAACACATGGCATCCCCTGATTTCCTCAGGAGCAGTGATAGGATTTCTTCTGAGCCCTTTGGCCTTTCACCAGCTGGAAAACCCAAATATGTCCAGAGACAGGAACATCTACAGCTCCCAAATCCATTGGACAATCCATGGGTGAAAGCCAGATTATTGCCTGGCTGAAGATGAGATGGGAGGAGCCGAGCAAACAGTAATGGTGAGAATTTCTTTTCAGCTTTGAAGTTGGATGGTTTAATCTTGGGCTGCTAACCACTAACAGATGGTGAGAAAGGCTGCTGAAGCTCTCCTCTGCTTTGGAGTTTAGTTCATCCAGCTTTTCAACAAAAAAGCAAACGAGCAGCCCTCAAAAGCAGGACTTTTCTGGGAAGCTGGACTTAACCAGCTTCCATCTCATCATTCCCCATTGACTGGACTGCAAATCAAAGTTTGTTTTGGGCCTTCTCTCTGTAAATACTTAGTTTGCTGAAAAGAAGAGATAGTATGTGTAGCTCCAGAAACTTCATGTTCTTTTTAGCTTATAAGTAGCTTATCTATATAATATAAGCTTATATATATAATATATATTCTTTCTAGCTTATATATAATAGAAGTTATATCTATCTATCTCTAAGAGCAGTAGCTTTCAGCCTGTGTTGACTCAGCATCCATCACTGATTTGTACAAAGATGTGATGCCATCACTGCAGCATTCCCAGACCTTCCTGCACCTTTTCCTGGTTTTGTGGGATGTGAAGCTGTGCTGAAGAGCTTTTCAGGGTGTTTGTTTTGTTTTTTCCCCTTGCAGAAGCTGCAGCTGCTATTCTGTTAAGTTTTGGTGTTTCTCTGCTCACTGAGCATGCCAGGCTGATGACCAAGATGAAGAAATTCGTGTTGTGGTAATTAGGAATGTGGGAAATACTGGAGAAAGTCGACTCTGAGAATGTGCTGCACTGCACTTTTCAAGGCAGGGTGTTGTGGAGACTCTTACCACAGACTTCTGGTATTCCCAAAACTGGGCCTGGGCCTGATAAATAGGTGTTTAGCAGATGCTTGCAGCCCTACAAGGATATCTAATCTGAACTGGCTTCCGTAGGAGTGATGGGGTGTGGAGGGAATAGAGGCTGCTTATTAAAGGCCAACAGCAGCAAATACCAAACATTTTTGTATACAACCCCTGGCTGGAGTCCAGCTGGTAACATTCCCATGGCAAGTGGTGTGGAGATGATGGGAAGCAGCAGGAGGGAAAGGAAGCAGCTCTAAAGCAGCCACGTCAATAGTGAAAGGCAATTAATGACTCTTCTCCAAACTATCAGTTCTACCTCTTGCAGAAAATAAGCCAGGTGATTAAGACACCCTTTAATTACAGGTCTTGTCTGTAAATATCTGTTAATTTGTAACTGGCAGATGATCTGCTCAGTTGTGCCTGAGAATAAGTGTCTCCTCTGTTCTTTGCAACTGCTGTTGTGACAAGGACAAAAGGCCATTGTTGGGGCTCTTACATAGGCAGTTACTTTCTCCTCCAAACAATTTGAGTGCATATTTCCATATTTCCATGGTTTGGGGCCTTCTGTGAGTGGCTGCTTCCATGGAAGGAGGTGTTGCTGGCCAGGGGAGCTGTGAGCAGCAGGTTGGGTTCTGTGTGCTGGGAACTTGCCCAGGGTGCCACTTCTCATAGGAGGGGACCTTCTGCTGCCACATGAGCTTCTCATCCTAGGGCTCATTCCTGATCATTTCATGACTGAAATTCCTGGGGCAGAGGAAGGATTTGAGTGACCCAGCCATCCCAAATATAAAATCCCAACTTAGTTTGGGTTAGGTTTTTTTTTCAGGAATTTAAATCACAGAGATGATTTCCAACTGCATCTGACCATCTTAACACATTCCACATCTTCAGGAATATTGTTAGTCTGCAGTTCCCAGGCAGCAAGATAAAGCCTGTCTTGGAATTGCAAAGGTTTCTTTGAAGGTGTGGGTTTGTGTCCCTTTGTCCTGTGCTGCTCGTGGCACTTTGTACCTTCTGGGAAGCCTCTGCTGATGGAATTAATGGCTCTCTGGGGAAGGGGGCTGGAAAAGAGCCAGTCTGTGCAGTGGGCCTTCAGTAAACAACCTGAACCTCATCTGATTTCCCTGAAGTCCAAGAGGCATTTCCCAGATCAGGGAGAGATGGTGGCCCTGTCATGCCAGGTGCTGTCACTGTCACAAGATGTATGAATGGTCAAACCTGCCTGACACCAAGGAAAGCAGCTGCTTCACTACTGTTTTCCTTCAGAAATGGTGTTTCCTCTTGGAGCAGACCCCTTGGAAGGGGCACTCGAGCTGTTTCTGGGATAACAGCTGCCTTTGGAAGTGGTGCTGTGGGGACAGGAGCTGTTCCCTGGGAAGAGCAGCTCCCATCCCTGCTTGCTGCCTCTTTGCTTTATCACCTGTGAGTCCTCTCCCTCTCTGATCTGCCTGTTCTCCAGGTGAGAATCCATTCAGTGCTGGAAGTGCTTCCTGTGCAAGATTTGGGCTCAAGCTGCTCAGGGAAAGAACTGCAGCTGGTTGAGTCAGTGCCTGGATTTTCCTAACCAAATTGGAGCTGGGATGAATTTGCCTGGAGAGTTCTTGGCTTTGCTGAAAATGACACTCCAGCTTTACATGCAATGAATTCAAAACCATGTTAAACTTTAAAGTGCTCATGCTGGCTAAACTTTTCCTATTTTAAATGTGCATGAAGCTGCTTCAAAGCAGCAGCTTTGCTGCTCGGGGGAAGAGCACTTGGACATGGGATCCTGCATGAATTCACCAGTCACTGTCAGACTTGGTTTGACCTGTCCCTGGAAGGTGGCTTCCAAGGGACAGATCCCTCAGTTAATGGATGGAATAACCTCCTATTTGCAGCTGGAGGCTGTAGCCAAGGAGGGTTTGCTTCCTTGGCAGCAGTGGCACAGCCCATGGCTGGAGCTGAGTGTCCCCATTCAGTCCCAGAAGGTTTTGATTCTATCAGTGGAGCTGAGCCTGAAATGAAGGAGGTGAAATCATTTAGCTGAGCTGCCACTGGCTGAGGTGAGACTGCTTCTCAGCACAGGGCTTTAGTTGTTTAATTTATGGTAACAGATGGAGTTGTATTAAAACAAGGTTTAGAAGAAGTTAAGCTCTAGCTTTGTGATTCCGTCCGTTTCCCATAAATACTGTACATGGTGTTACTCAGAGTTTACCTTTTTTGGGCAGGTTGATAGAGGTAGAAGATTTTAATTTATTTTTATAATCCTTGTGTTTGCACTCCTGGGAAAGAACCAAAGTATGCAGATGTCATTATTCCTATAAATGCAAAGGACTTTATCCTAAATCTTCTAATTCTTTCATAGTAAATGGCAGCAGAGCTATTTGCCACGATGGCTTGCAGGAAATATTTGGCATTCTTGTAAGCTCCAGGGAGAGCAGGACTGGGATGATAACATCCTCTAGTGCTGCTTTTGAATGAGGTCTTGCATAAAGACTCTCTCTAAAATACCCCTCTGTTAGATTTAGAGGGTTTTTAACACAAGGAATGTGTTTCAAGCTGCTCCTTTTCCTGTGCTTGTGCAGCTTTGCTGCTGTGTCTGCAGCTGACTCCTCCAGCCCCTGTGCTGCCCTTTTTCCAAAGCTGACATCTGAGTGTATTTATTGTACCAGCTTCTCTGCACTGCATGTGTGTGTTACAGGAGATTTTCCTCCTTTACAATGTAATAAACTTTCTTGGTGTGATCTGACAGAAAAGATTATTTCTCTAGCTTTACAGGCACAGCTAATAGTGCATTCCCAAGCTCTGCTGACAATAAGGACAAATTGTATTGTTTTAAAATGTAAATGTATATTTTGCTGTGCTGCTTACTTCTCTTACCTGCTGGAATAGTTTTAGCATTAGCATATTTTAATACACATCTAGAAACAGGCAAAGCTGCTTTTATTATTGCTCATGGTCATGAATTATGTTAATGTAAACACTGCAGCAAAAGGGAAATGAGAAATAAAGACTTGAGAAGCAAGAATTGGCACCTGATGGTTTGGGGTGGTTTTTTTTTTTTTCTGTTTATCAGCATTCACATTTGTCTTGTTTGTGGGGACTCTGGGCTGGGTGGAAATGGAATTTTTCATTAAGTCAGAGGGTGTTGTTCCACTCGTAGCGGTCCCAACGTACACCCAGTTTCTGGGATTCACAGTGATGGTATCTTGGCAAAAAGGAAACCCAGTTATCCCTTAGCCAATTCTCAGAGTAAATACCTTTGCAACCAGCTTTTCAGGTAGGACCTTCCAGGTTTTTCCATGCACTGAGCAAAGCCAGCCCAGTCAACAAATCCGCAGGGAACTCCCCTTTCTCTGGAAAGCTTTGAGTAATTGAGTGCAGGGCTTTCTAATCTTCCTTATTCTGTGTTATTTTCCAATGCTTGTGAGGAAGAATGGAACCAAAGTGGTTTTAGGCAGACTGATGGAATTGCTTCAAGAAGCAGATGCCATCAATAAACCAGTGAGCTTGGTTAACCCTCTGGAGCTGCAGGCCACAGCTGGCCCAGTGAGGCTGTGCAGTACCCCACAGCTCCTCTGCAGGACCTTTTTGCACAGGGTGTTGCAGCCAAACCTGGGGCTGCTGCTGTTCTGTCAGGTCAGACAGGAGCTGTTTCACCTGAAGCTTTTGTGAGGAGTCCCACGAGCTGCAGTGAATGAAGGTTCTGGCTCCTGGGTGCAGAAATGCCCATCCTGCCATCCCTTAGCAGAGGTTCCCCTCTCTTAGGGCTGTTCCCCGTGGGGTTTCCATGATTTTAGAGTGTTGGAAGGTGAGGAGCAGTGAGAGTGTTTGAGTCTTGAAAATCTGGGCTGGGTAACACCATCCTTCCTGTACATGCAGAACTGAAATTCCAAGTGTTCTCTCATCTCCTCTCTCCTGAGTGCAGTGTGAGGATGGTGATATTAGCTCTTACCTGAGCTCCTCAGCTCTTACCTGATCAAGAAGCACAAGTCTGGAGGTGCTGAATCCCTAAGCAGATGCAGAGTAGCTACAAAACTGGGCTGTATGATGAAAAAGGCTGCACAAGAATGTGCTTAAATTCCCCTGGTAAATGAACATTTCCATTATAAGTAGCTTAGAGGAGAAATAAGCAGGCAGGGGAAATGTGTGCTTGTCATTCTTACAAAGGAGCTGGCTTCCAAACTGTTAATTTTTGAACAACTGTTGAATGACAGGAGTGCTTCCACTCTTTCCATGCAAATCCCCATAATAAAGCCCTTTTTAGCTTCCACACTTCAGAGCTGCTCACAGCAGTCTCCATCTCCCTGGAAATCCTCCTGCAGTGCCTTGCACTGTTTGAATCCTGCCTAAGGCACCCCTGAGTCCCTCTGGGGGTGCATTTGTCTGAAGATCAGACCTAGGTGAGAAAAAACCCACCCAAACTGTCATTTTTAGAGCTGTAGTAACCTCATTTGTGATTGCAGTACATGAACTTGGTCACATTTCCTGCCTTGAATATCTCCTGTAAACCTCTCCATAAATTCTGTCTAAACATGGTCTGCTTTAAATCCACCTCTGGCTTAAAAATGAAATGGGCATTTGCTATCTTTATTGATCTGGGAACCCTGCCACCACTCTGCACTGATAAATACATTTCTTATTAGTTTCATGTAGCCCTGTGGCATTAAATGTATTTTTAACCCAGCAAAAATTCTGAGATGAGCAGTGGAAAGAATCTCTTGTTTAAAGTGTGTTTTACTGCTCTGTGTTTCTGACTCCTAAAGGTACTGAGTGTTTCCCTTAACTTGGTAATGCCCATAACCAAATCCTGGTTTATTAAAATCATGCTAAGTGTAAAACTGTGTGTGTGTATATCTCATGATTTAAAAATAAAAAATGTATCTGCACCCTGAAACCTTCTGTCTGCAGTGATCCATGCAAGGGGACAAGTGTTTCCTGTCACCTTGGGTAGCAAAGGAGTTCAGGCATAAAGCCAAAAACACTCAATCAAACTGATGTCACACCTTGTATCAACATCTTAAAGCTCAGGAGATCTTTAGGATGAAGGAAGGATTTTAAACAAATATTGTGTAGTTCCCTGTAACATCCCTGCTTTTGGCTTTTTGGTCTCTGCATAGTCAGAGCCATAAATGGGATGAAGTGAGGTGCTGAAAACAAAGGATTGCTGACTTGTTGAAGATGAATTTTGAAGGAAATGTCTGCCCTGTTTTGCAGAGGTGAATCTGGTGCTGGGAAGACTGAGAACACCAAGAAGGTTATTCAATACCTTGCCCATGTTGCTTCCTCCCATAAAGGAAGAAAGGACCATAATATTCCTGTAAGTTGGGGTGTTTTCTCCTTTGTTTATTGCTCCTTTTGCAAATTGCCATCTTTGCATTTGAAAAAGTGACTTTTTCTTTATTAAACTGTAATATAATCTGTGTGATTTTGTCTCAACCATTATTTTCTCTTTAGCAGTGGCTGAAATGAGCAGTTACATCAAAATTTCTAGTCCGTGTCAGCTGCCTAATTTCTGTTGTGAAATTAAAGGCTTTATACAAATAAAAGCAAAGCTTTCTGATGCAATAAACCCCATTCTTCAAAAAGATTCAATAAACCCAGGCAATTCTAACTGAATTCACTTCCCACTGGCTGCAGTTCTGGGTACTGTATTTGTGAACAAGCTTTCTGTGCTTTCAAAAATTAACTTGTAGATGGGAAAAATCATCCAGCTTAAAAACTGCTGTAGGCTTGCTATATCCAAAAGCCAGCATCTAATTAAAAGCTCAGATTTTATTGCACTATAAACAAGTGAGTATATACTTTTGTATCAGAGACCACTGGGTTTTTTGGTAGCTCGAAACCAACTCTTGGTTTATATAGAACTTCCTTCAGATTTCCTGCCAGGCTTCAACATTTGCACTGAATTTTAGTGATTGCTTGCTTTTAAAAAACAGGAATGGGTTTGAATGTTTGTTGTTATGAGCACTTGGATCTCTTTGCAGTGAAGTTTTAATTCAGCTTTGCTACAACCAGTGTCTTGCTGTAATCACCAATGGCACGTGCCTGCTTTTCCAGTAGTAATCCTGGTGCCTGTGGTGGCTGGAACCTTCAGGCTACATTATCTTATATGGAATTCTAGATTTATTATAGAATTATAGAATTAGAGACTTCCAAAATTATAGCAAAGACCTCTGAGATCAAGCCCAGCCTTTGGCCAATGCCCCATTCCCACTAAACCATCCCATCAAGTGTCACTTGCACTCGTTTCCTGAACCCTTCCAGGGATGTTGGTGCCACCACCTCCCTGGGCAGCCTGCTCCAATGTTTCACCACTCTGCCACTGAGGAAATCTCTCCTGATATCCAACCTGAACCTCCTGTGGTCATTTCCCCCCTGCAGCAGCTACAACTCCTGTCAATTCAGTGCAGGGCACTTTAATACTAAACATTCCTGAGTGTGCCAAGGCTCAAACTCGTGTAGGGGAGCACGAGGTGACTTTTAACCAGTCTGTGAAGGGAAAAAAATAAAAAGGTGAGGATTGGAAGTGGGAGAGAAGGAATGGTTGCAGGTAGATTTGGAGAAATCTGCTGAAGTGTGTGGGGAAACTTGGCTCTTTGCTTTAATAGAGAGCAAATAATGGGAGCCTGTGCATTGATACTTATTCAAACTGGTGCTGGTTTTTCACACAGAAAAGATGAAAATCAGGCTTTGTAAGTGTTTACTGAGCAGGCTGAGGGTGCTGCAGGCCTCAGGAGGAGTTTCTCAGGACTGGAGTGTCAGCAGTGTCAGGGGTGTGTTGGGAGGTTGTGACTCTGGGTGACACTGTCTGGGACATCATCCACCACAAGTGATTTTCTGTGGAGGTTTTGAGTTATGCATATTCTTGGCTTTACCACTGTGCAGCCTTGAACAAACCCAGTGCTCTTGCAATTTCTACAGAAGCAAAATTGCCAACAGGTTTTTGGAGAGAAGGGAATTGTGCAGGGTTTGCACCAAGTACTTCTGAATATATTGTTGACAACTGGGAATACCTCAGGCTGAAAGACACTTCTGGAAGCCTCTTGTTCAGACACCTTTCAAAATGTGCCTTCCTTCAAAGTGAGATTGCATTGGCCAAGCCCCACAAAAGCTGAGTTTTGAAAATCTTGAGGGATGGAGTTGATGCAACTTCTCAGGGAGCCTGTGAAGGCAAGGGAAAGAAAGGGGAAAGCTGGGATGTGAACAGAAAGAACAGGGAGTGTCCTGAATAAAAGTCTTGGATCGTGCCCTTCATTCAATGCAGTACCACAGTGAGCACTGGATTTGCCACATATCCATGGAAAATGCAGAATGTTTGTCACCAAACTGACTTTGAAACCATAAACGAGTCTCCCTTGTTCTGCAACAATTAGTTGTTGTTTATGTATTGGAGACAAAGAATGTCTAACCCTCACAGGTGCCACTGGAGAGGTAAGAAGTCTCAGAATGGGAGTTATGGAAGCAGCCCTAATTTAGTCCTGTTTGCATATTCATTAGAAATCTGTAGAGGGCTGGTGGTGATCCACAGTCTGTGGAACCTGTGCATTATTATTACCCTGTGCACAACAAGATGCTAAATGAGCTTGTTAAATTAATCCATGACTCTGTCTGCACCCATCCTGTTACAGATAACTATCAGTGACATGTATATTTCTGAGCCTGTTTGAATGTCTCATTGATTATTTTTTTTGAAACCAAGCAATTAGTATGCTAAGCCATGGGTTAACTTTGATTGGCCTGAGAGAGTGCTGTAGAAATAGAACAAAGCAAAGGAGCCCCAGTGTGACAGCTCAGAGCAGCAGTGGTGTCACAGGGGCTCAGCAGCTCCAGCTGGGATAGTGGGGACATGTCCAGCCTCTGTGAGGAGCTCTGCCCATCCATGCTTGGCATCCAGCTGCTTGTCCACGAGGCTTTTCCATCCCCAAATCTGCCAAAGTCCTGCACAGCCCTTAGCACATTGTCCTTGCCAATGGAGTCAATAACACAGGGGCTGGAATTTCAGCCTGAGCAGCAGTGGTTGCTGGTTTCTGAGTGTTGGAATCCCTGGGCCCAGTGTCTCATTTCCTGTGTAATCCCAGGATGTTGTCCTGGGCGCTGCGCTCGGAAGCGTGGGGAGGAGGAGATGGAGCTGGAAGTGTACAAGAGAAACTTTAGTAATTGTGGGGTTTGGCAGAGCCAGGTGAGGCTGCAGCAGTCCCTGAAATTGGGAATAGAGGCTGGGCTCTCCAGAGCAGAGCAGGAGGGAGGGAGAGGGTGGGTTATGAACAAGAGCTCCTCTAAGGCCTGAAGGTGGGGTGACAGTAAGCCTTGCATGGTGTTGAGTCTCCAGCAGATGAAACCTTGATATCAAATGCAGATCACAGAGTCCAGAAGGGCTTGGGTTGGAAGGGAAGCGAAAGATTCACCAGTTCCAGCTCCCCTGCCATGGCAGGGACACCTCCCACCATCCCAGGCTGCTCCCAGCCCTGTCCAGCCTGGCCTTGGGATCCAGGGGCAGCCACAGCAAAGCTGAGAATTCCATCACAGCCCTTCCCAGGGAACAATTCCTTCCCAAAATCCCATCTAACCCTGCCCTTCTTCAGTTTCAGGCCATTCCCTGTGTCCTGTCCCTCCATCCCTTGTCCCCAGTCCCTCTCCAGTTCTCCTGGAGCCCCTTGAGGCTCTGGAAGGGGCTTTAAGGTTTCCCTGGAGTGTTCCCACCCCAAACTGCCTCTATTTTCACTGAACCCAGCTTTCATGTTGGTGCTGTTTTAGACTTTAGAACTCATTGCTGGTACTCTCAGGTTAATGATTGCTTTCAGTGGCTGCATTTGCCTCGGTAGCTGAAATGCTAAATTGCTTAAATTGTTTTATTAATTTCTAAAGAAACAGAATTAGTTTTTGAAGGACAGGATCTTGGGAAGGCTCACTGAGGGTTTCCCAAGTGGGTTTTAAGTGCCCTAATTTAAACACAGAGAAGTGAAATCTGTGCCTGATTGTGCTCAGTCCTGTTTCTATTAGGACAAGAATGGACACCCAAGAGTGCAATTCATCTTTGCTAAATATGAACAAATGAAACTCCTCTGAATTCCCAGGTGTTCCTGTCCTTCCCCATCATTCCAGGAGAGGTAGTTCTTTTCTTGGCAGGTAGAGTGCAGCTTTGAAAATTCCCTTTACTTACCTGACCACACCAAACCTCTGCCAGCTGCTTTACAGACCTCTGTCAAAATCTGCCTTAAAAGAAGAGTCATAGAAAGAGGGAGTACATTTGGCTTGGTATAAAAATCTCTTGGTGTGTGTGTGTTTCCCCACAATATTTTTCCTAGAGCTCTCAAATATGAAGCTTAAGGTTATTAAGCTCACAGACTGAGCCAAGGAAGAGAGAATGGAACTGAAAATTTCTGCCAAGCTGTGCAGATTTGAATTTTGAAGGGTTTTTATTTTGCTTTGTTACCTTCACGTTCCCTTTGTCCTCCTTGCTGGCAAAATTTCCAGTGTAAGGTTGTGCTGCTGCTCGTGCTGGTGCTTGAAAGGAAGAAGCAAAGGTCTTGTCTCAAAATGTGGCTTTGCATTTCTTAAATATTTGTAGTCCAGTGCAAAACCAACCCCTCTGCCTCCCTGGTGTTGCTTCCCTGTGTTGTTCCATGAGCTCTGTGAGGACAGTGATCATCTCCTCCATCCCAACCACCTCACAAAGCCCAAGGCTGGCGAGAAGGGACTTGGTGTTGGGGTTAATTTTGAAAGCAGTGCCCAAATAATGCAAGTCCTGCCCTTTCCCTCGCTGCTCAAGGGCCATCTGTCATCTTGGGTTTAATTAGTCCTTGCATAAACACAGGGTGCAGTGTTTTGCACATGCCAATAAGTTCTGTTCTAAAATGAATTTGGGCAGTTTCTGTGAAACTTTCTGTGAAGTGAGTGTGTGTGGTTAAACGTGCTGACAGTGCTAATTTGGGATGTGACATGCAGCTGGAATGCCTGCTTGCTAACTTATCATTTGTTTGTTTGCAATGAACAGCCTGAATCACCCAAACCCGTGAAACACCAGGCAAGTGGTTTTGGTTTTTTTTTAATGCTTTTAAAGTTATGTAGGAGAACTGATGCATATTCTTCTCTTTGTGCTGATAATGTGGGAAACCTTGAAGGAACACACAGCTAACAGAAAATTTTGGAAATGTTTAACTGGCTTTGAGAGAGGGCAGAGTGAGCAGCTCATGATTTTCTCAGCATTGCAAAGGATTTTAACCATTTTTAAGCCCTGAAATGAAAGGTTTGCCCTCTCTCCAGCCACCCTCCTCCAAAATACTGTGTGTGTATTGGATAATGTGCTGCTGAGAGAGTGCAGAGCACTTTTTAAATATTAAACAAAGCACTAAATAAAAGATCTGATTAATGGAAGCTACAAAATTCTTTTGATTAAGCGTTTTGTCTGAACATTTTTATAGCTTCACAAATCACCAGTGAAGACTTTGATCTCAAGTGTAAAAGGCTTGGCATATCCAAAAGCCTTCTGAAATCAAGAGTTTCCCCTGACTTTCTAGGACAAGTGGTGTGAGCAGAGCAGGATGTGCTGCCTGAATGAATGCTTGCTGGTTTGAGCTGCAGCTGCTCTCACTGCTCAGGCTGCTGGAGCTGCTGGGCAGGTGGCACTGCCCGTCCCATGCCCATGCTGATCCCCTGGGCACAGCAGCAGTGGCTCTGTTGATCCCACTTTGCTGGCTGAGAGAAGGAATTGCAGTCCTGCAGGTGGAGCTCACCTGAAGGAGGCTGAGGTGGAAGTTGAGGGCAGGAGTGTGGAAAGGGATGAACAATTGCTGCCACAAGCTAAATGCCCCATTCTAACCTGAGCTGGTTAAGTGGTGCCTTTGTGCTGGGCACGAGCTTTTAAATCAAGAAAAAGCTTTGCTCCAGCTCCTCAACCACAGAAACTGAAGCATCTCCCCTGGGCTAGTTTAGCTGGGTGAATTCTCCCCTTGCACTTCCCTGGAGCTGATTAGTGCAGTGTAGCTGTAGTGCAAAGGGAAATAGTAAAGGAACTTTCAAGTGTGATATACTGGAAGCAAAAAGCAATCCCTGGACAGCTGTGGTGCCTCTGGGAGTGTGTGGTACACATTAAACCTCTGCACCCCAACTGTGTGTCTGAGCCCATGGTCTCATTTTCAGAAGCTGCAGACATTCCCAGTGTTTAACTTAATCCTCCCTCCTTGTACACATCAGTCAGTTCTGAGGGTTTTTACTGAAATATTTGTCAAGTCCAAAAATAGACGGAGTGGTGTTTGGTTTAACCTTCCTTTTGCTTAGAGCTGGCCTGCCAGGGTTGACATAAAACGTTTGCTGGTGAACATTTTAAGTGTGTCTGTGGAAAATGCTAATCCCAAGCTGTTGATAGTGCATAAGGCATGGAATCATTAACATCTCTGTTTCAATGTCATTTGGAACTCCAGAGTGGATCCCTGTTGTATGTGAGTAGCATGGAGCTTCCCCTGCCTGCCCCAGGCCTCCCCAAACCCAGTCACTGAGCTGCTGGTTTTCCTGAAGCTGAGACAATGACCTGGCCTTGTCTTCGTGGTGCCTGCATGAACTCTTGCATGACCTCACTTCTCCCACAATTCCCACACTGCTTTTTCCAAGTTCTGGGGAGATGCCTACGCAGGAGCCGTGCCCAGAGGCCAAACTGACGCTCTGGAGTTCAGTGTCTTTGCAAAACCCTGAGCTCTTCAGAAAGAGGATTGCTTTTGGCTGGAAGCACTCCATGGAGAGAGGAAAACTCCCAACTCAGGAGCCTTTTTGCACAGTGAGGGAGGGCTGTGCTTCCCTTGGTGACAGCTGTGACAAGGCTGTGTGTGTGCAGCACCCAGCGCTGCTGGTTCCCATGGTTCTCACCCACAGCTGAGGATCCAACTGCTTCCTTCAGCTCCTCAGAGATGATGGCAAAACTGAGCTGCTGAGCCCTTCCTGCCTCCAGTCAGAGGGTTTGGATACTTTTGTGTGTGTGTCCCCACATTCTCTGCTGGTTTGTTCCATTCCAGCTCTGGTCCCTGCAGAGGTTGCTGTGCACAGCCCCAGCCCGGGCAGTGCTGCTGGGACACAGCCATGCCCGTGGAGCAGTTACTGTGCAGCCAGGGGATTTCCTGCCCAAAATCTTCCAGATCTGGGCTTGCCAGCTGTGCCACACTCCCTGCCTTTGCTGGACATGCTGGGTTTGATCCCAGGAGCAGTGATGAGGGGATGCTCCCTGGGATCTTGGTGTGCCCGCAGGGGCTGGCAGCACGCTGGGACAGGGGAGGGAAGGTGGGAGCATTCCCAGGGTCTGAGGCTTTTACGTGGGAAATGTGGAAATTATCAATTTTAGACAGCACAGAGTGGGTATAACAGGCATCCAGTTTCTCTCCAGTTGCAGGGTTTTTTTGTCACTTTTTAAACTGTTACCTTGGCAGCCCTGCCGTGGCACTGCTGGGTCTGCTCTGGGCTGAGACTCACATTTATTCCTTCTGCCTTTATTCCTTCTTTACTTAGCTCAGAATGTAAAATTCCCTAAAGGGAATGCATTTGGAAGTAAGCAAGTTTTGAGCAGATAATGTGAGGTCACATAAAAGAAGGAGCAGCCATTTATTTCCAGGCGAGCTTGAAATACATTTCAATATACAAATAAAACACTTGCAGGTGCTAAACAGTGAATTTTTAAAATTCCTGTCTAAGAAATGACCCCGTATGGAAGCCTTAGGAGACTTAATGCTTCCTGTTCTTTGATGCTTTGTCTGGGGCCTTTATTCATCAAGACTGTAAATAATTGGAAAAAGCAGGTTCATGAAATGTCAGATTTGGAGACTACATTCCAGACAGCTTCACTTATTTTTTTTTTTTTCCCCAAACCATCCTTCAGAGCAAGAAGACAATATATTTTCCTGTGTACATTTGTGCCTCCTGGGCTCTTGGAAGCAGCACAGACCTCTTTTGTTACCAGCCCTCCTCATGGACAGCACTTGTAAAAGCTGTTGTGCAATTTCCTTGAGATAAGTACTTCAAATTCTAAACTCATTGGCCAGAACTCACAGAAACATTTAACAAATGCATGAAGCATCCTGAGCAATGCTGGCTGGATTGAGCAATTTGTAATTGGTGTTGCTCAGTTCTGCTGTGCTGTTCTGGCCTCTCAGGTGTGGGCAGGTCAGAGGTGATGCAATGAGATGAGTTTCAGTCTGGCTGACTGCAGGGGAGTTTCACTCATCTGAAAGTAAGCTGGAAAGCAGGTATTTCTGAGTTTGAAAATAGCTGTTCTGAGATAGCTGTAGTGTCAACACAAAGGTTTTAAACCTGTTACCTTCAATCAGTTCAATTGGTTTCTTCCCTTAAGCACTCAAGGTCTGTGCCTGATTTCATTAGCCTTAAATGTGAATTTCCTGTCCCATCTTCGGTGACTTTCAACATCCATCAAGTCCTGTGTGCTCCCTGCTCTGTTTGTGTGTGCCTGTGTGTGTGTTTTAATGAACAAACCCCACCAAAAATCCAGCCACGTTCACCCCTGGATGGAGGAGACTCTGCAGATTTGGGAGTGAGGGGAAGGATGAGAATCCCCTTCTGGAGGTGGTGGCACTGCCACAGCCAGGGGAGGTGACTGGCAGGAGAGGCAGAGCACTGAGCCCTGCCCAGGTGCTGTGTGATAAACGTGTTTGTTTTTCTGTCTGTGTGGTTTGTAGGGGGAGCTGGAGCGGCAGCTTCTTCAGGCCAACCCCATCCTGGAATCCTTTGGGAATGCAAAGACAGTGAAAAACGACAACTCCTCCCGCTTTGTGAGTGCCTCCTTGTCCCTCTGGGGTCTGGAAATCTGACTGCTGTTTGTGGAGAAATCCCCTTCTTTAGCTCTTTCTCTAATGAGTATCAGAAGATTTCTCTGTTCTCTTCCTCCACGCATCCAGGTTCTCTTCCAAAGCCTTCTGCATTTTTGGGCTCACTAAAGGCACCTCCTCGCTGGCTGTTGGCAGAACATGATTTTATTCTAACTCCAGTCATCCCTCAGCTGCCAGCAGTTCACAATCTAACAAACAGAACTCTGCTGGGGAGCTGAGCTGGGGCTTGTGTGCACAAATCCTGCTGGCTTGCTGTGAAGTGGCAGGGGCTGTGGCATCCCCATGGACCTGGCAAAGCCTGCAGCCTTCCTGTGCATAGCTGTGACTTTGTCCATTGATTGGATTGGAGAGAACATCCTGAATTTCTACAGAAACACAGAACTTGCATATAAAACCCCATCTAAATTTACTGATTTCCTGCAGGGAAGTCAAAAAGCCACAGTGTGACTTAGCCCAGGTGTCAGGCACTGCTGTAGCTGCTCCACGTTTTTGTTGGCTCCCTGCCTGCTGTTCACAGAGTGTTTTGGTGGCTGATAACCACTTCTGATGGGTTCCATTGTTTTAAAAATTGTGGTGGAACTCAGGATGAGTAAATAGCTTTTTACCACTTCTTAGAACTTCCTTTCCTTTGAAGGAAAAAAAAAAAAAAAAGAAAAAGCTGTCTCCTGTTTCAGGGGGAAGATGTTTTTACAACTTCAAAAGTGTACAGGAGGTATTAAATCTTTTTGCTTGTGAGAACAGCACTAAAATTTACAGAACAAATGAAAGATTTCTTGTCTGCCTTTGACATTTCAACAGTTGCTTGGATTTATAATGCATGAACTCAACTCCATGATAAGAACTCTGGAAGACTGGATGACTAAATCCATCAGCCCTTTCAGCTGAGGAGGGAGAGCAGAGTTTTGTGGAAAGTCAGCTTTTTAAATTTTACAGCCCTGTAATTCATAATGTTGCCTGATGCTTATAGAAGCTGGGTACAGGATTTACAACATCAACAGGTTTCACTGCACAATGAAATTCTACTTTGTTACCTGTCTTGAATCCATCAGAGACTGCACTAATTGAACGAGAATACTTTTTTTTTTCCCCTAAAAGATGTTAGCATCTGGTTTGTGTTATTTTGAGCTCTGCATTGCCATCATGAACATAATCACTCTGATGGCTCCAGCACTGTTTTCATAAAGGAGCAAGTATAATTCATTCCAGATGGTCTCATCTCATGCAGGAAAAAAAAAAAATCATCTTTAACAGCCATTTTAAAACCTGGCATAAAAAAAACTCTCTCCTCCCACGGAGTGAGGGGTGGTGTTGCTCAGCCATGCAGGTTTGACAGCCTTCCCCTGCTCCTGATAACCCAGGGAGAGCTCAGAAAAGCCCAGTGGCCAATGGATTTTATTTTTTCCCCTTTTTTCCTCCTACCAAAGGCAGTTTTCCTGTGTTCCAGGGACTAAATCTCTGCTTTGCATTGGACAGGAGAGTGGGCTTGCTGGATTTATGTGGTAGCACTGAATGTTTCTCTCTGATGTGGTTTTTCCAAAGCCCTGGACTCAGTGCTGTGATCAACAGAATTCAGCCCTTAGATGAGCTGAAGAGAGGCCATGGAGGCTTTTTGGAAAAGGAAGGAGAAATCTTTTGGGCCAGGCAGCACCTGAGGTTCAGGAGTGGAAGCCCCTTCAGGCACCAGGAGATGCAATAGAAATGTGCACACCTGGAATCTCAGCATTGCTTCCCACCTCACCTCAGCCTCACGTTCAGAGGAGTTTTTCCTAAGTCTGGGTTCCAAATAAATCTGCACCAGGAGTTCCTGAGTCTTTGGGGTGTGTTTGTGTGCAACCTGCTCCATTGGAATGATGGCTGAGCCCATGGAAGGGGAGAGGTCTCCTTTGAACTTGGGAAATCCTTGATCCATGAATGCATTTGGATTGTGTTTGGTATGGACAGCGTTGTCTTAATTAAAAAAAGTAATTATGAAAAAAATTCTTCTCTTCTTTGCAGGGCAAATTCATCAGGATTAACTTCGACGTCACTGGTTACATTGTTGGGGCCAACATTGAGACCTGTATCCTTTTTCCTGCCATGTCTTTGCAAAATGCAGCTTCCCTGCTTTGTTTTGCTTTGAACCCCAGAATTCACTGGAATGCAGTGAAAGGTTGCCACACTTGGACATTCCTTTGACAGCACCCATCTCTTCCTGTGTTTCCAAATAACTGCTCAAATATCACAGATTCAGCGCAACCAGAAACTCCCAAATTCCACACTCTGAAACCTGCAGGATTTTCAGACTGGCCTTAAACTCCAGGGTGTGTTAAAAAAGGGAAAACTATGTCAAGTGTGCTCGCTCTGGGAGCATTTCTGAAAATCCCCCAACGCCTTCCTGAGGAGGAGCTGAGCCCCTGTGTGGTGCCAGGAGCTGAGCTGGGAGCAGCCCCTGCCTGGAGAGGGATGCTCCTGCTCCAGGGACAGAGCTGGGCCACCTCCCCCTGCTCAGCTCTTCCAGGTACCCATGAAGGTTCAATAGCACAAGGCTTTCTATTATACTGAATTAATTACAATTAATTCCAAAGCCAATTCAGTTTTTAGCTCGAAGAGTAGTTTTTACTTATGAGTGTAAAACCAAGTAAAAATACTGGCACTGAAAGCCATTCCCTGAAGTTGTTTTCTCCGTGCTAAAAATGTATTTATTGTGTAATTGTGAGTTTTCTGGGAGAATAGCAGTGGAGTGGTCAGAAAATGATGAAGTTGGAAATCTTGGTAAACAACGTTAAGTGAATATTGATCATAGACAATGCTGTAGTTAAGTTTCCATTTGGTTGCTGGGTTTTGAAACTGCTTGATCTGAAGTGCATTAAATGTTTGGAATTGTCAGAAAATGGGATTTCCCAATAAGGCTGGGAAAGATCTATAGTTATTCAAAATATGTTGCAATGATAAGTGGTTTTTTTTTCCATTCACATAGCACAGGAATGGAGGCAGCTTTTAGGAAAGTCCAGATGAATTGTTTTGCCCAGAGCTCTGTGAAAACAGGAGGGTTTAACTCTTGGGGAGTTTCTTCTTCATCTTTGCCACTGTCATTTCAAATCCCTGTCCTACATTTGCTTTACAATATGGAATATCAAGAAATGAAAAAAAAATGAAATAAGATTGCAGCTCATGGCAGCTAATCAGGCACTACCTGGTGCAGAAATTGAATTTGGGAGTTGTTTAAAGGCAGCATGGATTGTCATGGAAAAATGCAATGCTTGGAAGGAATGACAAAGGAGTTGTGAGTTCAGCAGCTGCAGTGTTTTTGGGATTAAGAGTTCAGCTGTGACCTCAGTAGAAGGGATGCAGGGAAATGCAGGAAAAAACAGTCAAGGGATGGGAGTGTTGAACTGTCAAGAGTTTGCTGAGATGAAAAGTGGCTTTCTGCCAGTCTCAGCTTGAAATCTTACCTGGTCACTAAAATTTCATATTGGACGTGGTCCAGTCACAGAATCCCAGACTGGGTTGGGTTGGAAGGGACCTCAAAGCCCATCCTGCCATGGCAGGGACACCTCCCACTGCCCCAGGCTGCTCCCAGCCCTGCCCAGCCTGGCCTTGGGCACTGCCAGGGATCCAGGGGCAGCCACAGCTGCTCTGGACACGACTCCTAAAATCCTCTTTGGTCTCAGACTAATTCCACAGGCTGCTTTGGAGCTCCTGCTTGCTCTGTAGGTTTTTCAGCAAAGTTTGCAGGTGACCCTTGACTCCAGGTGTTGCCAGACTTGCTGGAGAAGTCTCGTGCTGTCCGTCAGGCCAAGGACGAGCGGACGTTCCACATCTTCTATCAGCTCCTGGCTGGAGCAGGAGAGCACCTCAAGTGTAAGCTGGGAACATCAGTTTGAAACCTGTTGGGTGCTGCATTTGTTGTTTCAGTGGGACAGGGTGGGTTTGAGTTATTCTTTGGTTGTGAGTGGTGAGTTTTAAAAGCAGGAGAGGCCAGGTGGCTTTGCTCTGAAATGACTCCTGTGTTTTATCAGATGTGCTGGGGAGCCACTCTGGCATTTCAGTTTTCAAAGCCCAGTTTGGGCAGGCTGTGGCTGGGGATCCCTGGATTGGAGCTGCAAAATTCCCAGCTGGAAACAGCCAGCCCTGGACAGCAGAGGCAGCCCCATCTCCTCCAGCCTACAGAGAAATTAACCCAAACTTAGTGAAACCCTGGGGCCTCCTTCAAGCCATTGCAGTGCCAGGGTGGTTATCTCAACTCTGTTGGGGATTTTTTCCCCTCTTAGGGAATTTCTGCTAGGTTGTGATAAGTGAAGCTAATAAAGATACAGACTTCAGAGATTGATCCACTCCTCCTGTGTGAGATAAGCTGGTGCTCAGCATCCTTGATGTGATCATCAATCCCCAACTCCATTTCTGCCTGGGTCTGTTACCTTTCAGGAGAGATTTTCCTTTTAGGATATTGCAGATGAGGATTTGAGATGATGCTAGATCTGGGTAATGTTCTGTGGGTTGGTTTAATGCATTGAAGAGCTGATGGAGGTTGCTGCAGAGAGAGAGTCTGAGTCTGGCCTCAGCTTGGGAGGTGCACTTGTATTTTTAGGGTTGCAGAAGCTGCTGTCCTGGCTTGTAGCCATATCTGAGGAGCTGATTTCCTAAAGCAGAGCTGGGGAATTGAGTGAGAACAGAGCACGGGGTGGGTGTGAACAGCATTTCTGAGCTTATTTTTCTGTCTCTTGCCCTTCCCCCCAACACAGCTGACCTGCTGCTGGAAGGGTTTAACAATTACAGATTTTTGTCTAATGGCTACATCCCCATCCCTGGGCAACAAGACAAGGATAACTTCCAGGAGACAATGGAAGCCATGCACATCATGGGCTTTTCACACGATGAGATCTTGTGTAAGTTATGGAGCCTTTGGAATTTTCACAGTGTTCTTTTCTCTCTTACACACACACACACACACACACACACTCACTCACTGATGATTTAATGTCACCAAATTTAATGTGGTTCAGTGTCTTTGACAGCCTGAAGAAAATGTTTGCTTAACTCCAATTGGAGTTGAATTCAAGCCATTTGCCCAAAAAGCACAGTACAAACTGTTTCCTCTCTGAACTTCTCCTTGGAATCTGGAAGGAAAGTGACACAAGAAACAGAAGAAAAATTTGTTCAGCTGAGCCCTCTGCCATGAACCTGATGCACATGTCTCTTGTTCTCACAGCAATGCTGAAAGTGGTGTCCTCAGTGCTGCAGTTTGGAAACATTTCCTTCAAGAAGGAGAGGAACACAGACCAGGCCTCCATGCCAGAGAACACTGGTGAGTTGCCCATGTCTGGAGGGTGTCCTTTGCCTTCTGCTGAGTTCTCCTCCTGCTGTTTTTGCCCAGTGCACACCTTGCCAAGCACAGAGCAGTGCTGAGCATCCTTGGGAGTGCTCTGGGCCAAAATGAGGCCAGGCCTGGGCTGATGGCACCAACAGGCAATTCCTGAACCTCTCCCCTTCCATCTCCTCCTGCAGACAAATGCAAATGTCCATCAGGGGAATTGATGCTGTTTGCATTGCTGCTAAGCTTTGAACAAGTATTTTGGTTGTAATCTTGTTTATTGCTCTCTCCAAAGACTTAAGCCCTAGGAAGAAGTTCATGCTTAAATCAGTTTGTTTTCTTTGGTTGCTGAGAGCAGTTTTGTTGCCAATGATAAGAGCCCTGGAGCCAAGCACAACTTCCATGGTGCAGTGGCTGAAGACAGGAATGCTGCATTTAGAACAAGCTGATTTCTGGAGTGTCCTGGCAGTGTGGCTGACACTGAATTTATCAGTGCCTGCAATGCAATCAGCATTTGGAAGGATATATTTCTTCCCCCACCAAAAAAAAAAAAAAAATGCTGCTGAGGCACATTTGAGGTTTTTATTTAAGGATCCAGTGCCAACCTTTGAAATGTTCTCATGGAAAGACAGTTTGGAGAACTGACATCAGTGGGAAGAGCAGTGGGAACCCCAATTCCCAGGAGCTGCTGCACAGGGACAGCTCAGGTTCTTGGCTGGGTCTCATTCTGTGACTGTCCCAAGTTGCTGAGCACGTGGGTCACTTGCAGTGCCCAGAATTGTCCTTTCTGAGGGCAGAACTGTGCTGCTGCCCAGGTGGGGGTTAAAGGTCAGTAGTTACTGACCTGCCTTTTGGCACTTTTTAAGTTGCAGTGAGGAGAAAAGATGGGTGAGGGGTTAATTTTTTGGGCTTTTCCTGCTGGTTTAGAGAACCCACCTGGGTCACTGTCCATGTGGAAGGGATGATGTGGAAAGACAGAGATGCTTCTTGACTGTCTTGACTTGAATTGCATTACCATTGCCTCTTAGACATCAATTTTGAATTACAGCACTGGCTATAAATATATTGATACTCTTGGGTATTTGTAGTACTGGATACAAAGTTCTGACTTGTAAAGCAAAAAGGGTGAAAAACTCAGATCACACTTAAAGCATATTTTTATTCTCTTGTATTTAAAAATATGGTGATGTGGTTTATGTTACTGCATCTTTCTGAGGAAATTGAGTGTAACTGATCTCTCTTTTCTTGTCACATCTCATTGTGAGGGGTTTCCCTGCATCCTCTGGAGAAATCCCTGTGTCCTGATAGGGACTCCTCTTGTTTGGAGGCTGGGTGTGATACAGGTCAGGTATTGTCTCTGTGGATGGGAAGGAGCTTGTGTGGGCACTGGAGATGGGAACCAATTCAAAGCACATGGGAAGCAAATTCTCCCCAGTAGATGGTAAATGTAGATAAACAAATCCTGGGCTCAGGTACAGATATCAGAGAAGCCACAGAGCCTGTGTGGGTTAGGAGGATGGAGAAGCTGTGCTTGGAGAATCATTTCATGCTCACCAGGTTGGGAAGGAGCCTTTCTGCTGAGAGGGCAGGAGTTCAAAGCAATCTCATAAAGTTCATGTTCACCTCTGACAGCAGCTCCTCAGTATCTTGGCTTTATAATTAATTCAGAATTTTCTATCCAAACCCCAGCAGTAATAAAACCTGAGCCAGGACAGTCAGGGTTTGCTCCAGTCACACCTTTTAAATGGCCCTTTCTCATTACCAACAAACAAGGAGGTGCCCCTGCCTGTGCCAGGGGTTGGAACTGGGTGATTTTTAAGGTCCCTTCCACCACAAAGCATCCTGTGATCCTCAGATGAATGATGCTTATTTTAAAGTACAAGATGGATCCAGCTGAGATGGCCTGACCCAGTCCTGCCCTTAGATGTGACAGTTTGCACTTGGAAGTGGCATCATTTTCTTCAGAGGAAGCTCAGAAGTGCTGGCTGCAGCCTCCTCCAGTGGCTCAGCAGATGTTTAGGATGGTTAGGATCCCACCTGCTGTGGTTTATTGGTATTATTCTCACCTCAGCTACAGTTTCTTACAGACTGGAAAGGCTGGGACAGTAAATTCCATGTCCCTGGTGTATGCAAGGAGCTGAGTGTGGTATTTGGGGTCCTCTGAGAGAGGGGGGACCCTCTTTCCTTGCACTCTAATGTCCTTTACAGTATCCAGTGTGTCAAGCTCATGGCTACTTAATATTTTCAAGTTTTGGTTTTATTTGTTTGTAATACTGATCCTGGTAGCAGTTTCTACTTGGCCCCTGAGGTTGTGAGTTTTATCTGATGTGCTGGTGCATGTTTTTATACTCAGAGCCCAGAAATGCTCCTGTTTGTAGCTCAAGTGAAGGAGTGCTCAGTGTGTGACATTCCTCTAATTTCACTGGTTGTGTGTCAGGTCATGAACCCTTCTAGTGAACATATGGCCAGACAGAGAATCTCAACATTAAAGAGCAATAATAGGTTTGTTTTTTTTTTTTTAATACTAAAGAAAAAAATAATGCAGCAGAAACTCTCCTGTATTTAGTATGAAAACCTGTTTTCCAATGCTGATTTGAAAAAAACAGCTTTTCATTTTCATTTTGACAGTAAAAAAAGCTTTCAGATGATAAAGATAAGGGGCCAAGTACTTACTGGGTGGTGTGGAGAGCTTCCTGCTAAAGGGCAACACTTCCCTGCATCTAAAAATACCTTCAGTGTCACTGTCATTTTTAGAAGTGTGGAATCACAGCCACCCAACCTCCTGGGCCACGTGTTTAGGGAAAGGGATTGATGCAACAGGAGTCTGTAGGGCTGGCGTGGGTAATGCACTATTTAAATAATGAAATGGCATCAGGAGGGTTCTGCTGCTAAAGTGCACTGATGCCTGTGGTGTTATTCCAAAATCCTTGGAATCCCAGACTGGTTTGGGTTGGGAGGGACCTTAAAGATGATCCCATTCCAACCCCTGCCATGGGCAGGGACACCTTCCACTGTCCCAGGGTGCTCCAAGCCCTGTCCAGCCTGGCCTGGGACGCTGCCAGGGGTGGGGAGTCCTTAGCTCCCTGGAGAAGGGGACAGGTCCCTGTTCTTGCTGGCACAGCTGCCTGCATTGCAGTTTCTAAGCCACCTTTAGGATGATGGGTTTGATGTGTGATGTCCCCATATTGCCCCTTTTTTCCTGGGGATGAGACAAGGGATGTTTTCCCTTTTAAAGTCACTAAATGAGCATTTGTACCTGAGCTGTTAATGAGCTGCCAGCTCACCTAATCCAGTGTTTCCCTGCTCCCCGAGGACATCCAGCTGTGTCCCTCTGGAGAGCTCTGCCAGCCTTGGGCACAGAGCCCCTGAGGCTGGGCACTGCCCTGGGGCACTGGTGCAACTCCTGAGACACCAATTCCTGGTGAGGAGCTGCTCCCAGGTCCGGGCAGGGTCTCAGTGCTGCCTCCCTGTGTCCCTCTGTCCCTGTGTCCCTGTGTCCCTCTGTCCCTCGCAGTCGCACAGAAGCTCTGCCACCTGCTGGGAATGAACGTCATGGAGTTCACCCGTGCCATCCTCACCCCCCGCATCAAAGTGGGCAGGGACTACGTCCAGAAAGCCCAGACCAAAGAACAGGTGAGCTCTGAAAGGTGCTTTGAAGACCAAGTGGAGCTGCCTCATCCTGGTTAGCTCCTAACAAAGAAAATTGGCTTTGAGTGTTTGCTGCTCTGTTTAGGCTTTAGTGTCTTTATGAAATGTTCTTATATGGTAAAAAATCATTTGTAGAGTAGAAGAAACCTTTCCCTTTCCTTGACTTTCTCCTGGTTTCATCCTTTCATGTTGTGACATTATCAAATACTTGGAGACCTTTTGTTTTTATGGAACAGTTCAGAAAGACATTTTTCTTCACATTGATCGAACTCCAAACCGTTCCTACTGCTTGTTTTCATTCCTCACTGATACTAACCCCATCCAACTCCTACTTTTACTGAGGTATTTGTGATAACATCCATGTCTGTGTCCTTTTGATGGCTTTTCCAGGGTAAATAAATTTTCCTGTTTGGATTTGCAGGCGGACTTTGCAGTGGAAGCTCTGGCAAAGGCCACCTACGAGCGCCTCTTCCGCTGGCTCGTTCACCGCATCAACAAAGCCTTGGACAGGACCAAACGTCAGGGGGCCTCTTTCATTGGAATCCTGGACATTGCTGGCTTTGAGATCTTCGAGGTACTTGGAAATATCCCTGCTCAGGTTCTCCTTTCCCCTGTTTTTGTTGGGATCAGGATGCTGCAGAGGCGCTGAAAGCAGCGCGTTCCGAGGTTACGAGCAGGGCTTTGTTTGGGGTGGACAAAGGCTTTGACAGCCCAAAAACACAGTGCCAACAAAAAGTCATCATTTAATCTTTAATCCTTCTTTTATGTGTGATAGTTGTTCCTACTCTAATTTATGTAATGGAGATTTGTAGAATTGCTTTCCAGTTTTCTTTACGTTATATTGGAACTTGGTAAAGTTTTGGAGAATTTCCTTATAAAGTCAAAATTTTGACTCCCGGATCTATGGTATCTTGTCACTGACTCATTCTTGAATCCTGATGTTATTCTTGTAGCTGAACTCCTTTGAGCAGCTCTGCATTAACTACACCAACGAGAAGCTGCAGCAATTATTCAACCACACCATGTTTATCCTGGAGCAAGAGGAGTATCAGCGAGAGGGGATCGAGTGGAACTTCATCGATTTTGGCCTGGATCTGCAGCCTTGCATTGACCTAATTGAAAGACCTGTAAGTTTGCACATGGATAATGCTCTGAGGAGGAGAGCTTGGAGTGCTGACTGTGCCTTTTGCTGCCTGCAAATGAGACATTTCTTGTGGAGCTGTCATTAAAAGGGAATTAACTGCAATGCTGAAGTTCAAATCTAAAATACCATGTATTGTTAATAAAAGGATTTATCCAGAGGGGATTTTGCCCTTATATGAGTGTAAAACACTGAGTTCCAGATATGAAGCTGCTACTTTTATACCTTTTATCCTGGTGCTAATGAAGCCATTAATCCTGTCAGTGTCATTAAACTGTGCCATTGTGGTGTAGGAGCTTTGGGACTCAGGTAGAAAGTTTTTCCAAGGCTTGTGGAAGACTTCCTTCATTTGAAATCAATAGCAAAATTCCTGAGACTTTGTGTGGGGTAGAGTTTTCCCTCAGAAAATTGCCTTGCAAATAGGAAAACAGGATCTTAAAAGTGGTTTTAGTCACTGTGGTTTTTTAACATCCTTTCTCTGGCTGCTCAATTTATGGAAGCTGAGGAGGCCCTTAAAGAGCAGGAGGAGCAGATGGGGAGGAGAGAGACTCCTGAAAGTTTGTTCTTTCCATCTCAGAACCTTTTAAATTAAACCTGGGCCATTGCAGTTACTCCTCCCTACATTTCCCCATGTATCCTGGGGTGCAGGTGAGCTCCCAGTGCTGCTGTGCATCCTGACCAGCAGAAAAGCTGCATCCCTGTTCTCCTTGGGGAAAAGGGAAACCTTGCTCCAGTTATCAAAGGTCTGCACTTTGTGTGTGCAACTTTGAAAGTTCTGCCTCCTTGGAAGGTGAAATCTCCTCCAAAAAGCCTCAGGGGGCAAGTGTGGCTGCCCTCAGTGTGCACACGTTTAGCTGAATATCCTAAAGCACCTCAAGTTGGTTCTGAATTTAAAAGCAAACCTCAGTACCCTCACAATTGTTCTGTAAGTGTGATGCCAGCTACACTGAAACATCCCTCACCAGATGTGTGAACTTTCATTCCCTCAGAACCTTTTCAGTACAAACCCTTCCAAAGCAAGGCTGTGGTCAGCACTGGCCCAGCTCAGTGGTGTCTCCAAGAACCCTGGAATGAGTTTGTTTGAGCCAGCCATAACATCCTTCTTGACCTGGACTCCCCTACAGCTTGTTTTAACTGAAATTAGGCTTGAATCATTTTGGACTTCCCTTATTGTGATGTTCAGTGGTGTGTTGGAAATACTAAACTTCAAATAAATAAATAAAAAAAGAAAATATATAATATATTCTATATAAATATAAATGTAACATGATCACATTATCAAACTGCATTTCAGGCCAATCCTCCTGGTGTGCTGGCATTGCTGGATGAAGAGTGCTGGTTCCCTAAAGCTACTGACAAGACATTTGTGGAAAAATTGGTCCAAGAGCAAGGAACTCATTCCAAGTTCCAAAAGCCAAGACAGCTAAAGGACAAAGCAGACTTCTGCATTATTCACTATGCAGGGAAGGTAAGGGCTCAACATGAAATTCTTGTTTGGAAAGGTTGGTTTGGGGAAAATACTCAGCTTTCCTTCCAAAGCCTGGATGCAAAAATAGACAACTTTTGCCATGGTTGAAGCAGAGCCATGCTAGTCTAGAGAGATTTTGTTGGACTTGGGGAATTTTAGGGCTCCCTGAGTTGGGATGAAACCAAGGTTGGTGTCAATGATTTTTTAGCTGCTGAGCTGGGGTTTATTTGGAACCAAAGGTTTGGCTCTTTAAAGATAAAAACTTTGTTTTCTCTATAGAACCAAGTGTTTAAATGTAAATACTGTAGAGAAACTTTTAAAAATCGTGCTGCAGCACATCCTTAATTCACTCTCCACTAATTTAGGTAAAGTAATTTGTGTTTATCCTAGAGCTGGTTTCACATCTTCACAGTGCAACCTCATTTTGGCAATTAATTGGGCAGCAAATAAGCACCCAGCTGTCAGTAAGAAAGAGGTCAGATTGCTAAATTTTCAATAAAACTCCCATTTACTGTTTGAAAAGCATAACAAACCCTGTGGTACTTTGAACTGTTCTAAGGAGGCTCAGCAAGAACACCCAGGGCTGCTGTGGCCAGGCAGGGTTGGACTCTGAGCTTGGAGATCAGCATTTCCAACCTCTGTGATTCTGAGCACTGACAGTGAGAGGAAAACACTGATGTTTGATGCTGATAGACAGAAAGCTGAAGCTGGTTTTGCTCTGAGCCTGTGGCCCTTGGCTGCCCTGCAGGTGGACTACAAAGCAGATGAGTGGCTGATGAAGAACATGGACCCCCTGAACGACAACGTGGCCACGCTCCTGCACCAGTCCTCAGACAAATTTGTGGCTGAGCTTTGGAAGGATGGTAAGAGAGCTCTGAGTACAGATTCTTGGTGATTTCACCTTGCTGGATGAGTTGTTTGGGTTTTTTTGGTTTTTTTTAATGCCTGTTCCTTCCTCACCCTCTACTTCTCCGTTAATATTGACAGCATTTTCTATTTAGTGCCCAAAGTGCACCAAGGAAGCTGAGTTACACCTCTGGTCCCTTGCACATGTACCATTTCTGAGTAGCTGCTTCTCATGTTCATTACTGGAACTGATGCTCACTTATTACTTGTTTCTCTGTGTCCAATTTCATGTGGAATCCTGCCCAAAACTCTTGGTTGGGACTTGCTGCAGTGGAGTCCTGAGTGTAAACAGCTGAAGTGGTTCTTGCTGTTGGTCAGACACTGTAAACATTGTCTCCTGTGAGCACCAGCACAGTCATTTCCTGTGCAGTGGTGGGTGGTATTCTGCAAATCCACATCTCCTAAAATTAATTGCATTAACAGCACTGAGATATTGCACATTAAAATCCAATCCTGTTTTAACTGCACACTGCTGCTCAGCCAGGTTACCTGCCCATCACCTGAAAGTATTGATCAGTACTTCTACCAAGTGACTCCAAAAAGCAGAAATAGCCACATAAATACTTAACAGGGACTTTCCTATTCTGCTTTTGAACATTCACGTTTTCACAGTCTACTGATTAGAGTATATTTACATGTCACAGGATAATAAACCCTGTAGTTTGTTACTTGAGGAGGTAATGAAGCTTGTGATTTAGGTGGTGCTGGAGGTGAATCCTCTTTGGGCAGCCACAGAGAGCAGCTTTAATGAATCTATAAAGAACTTTTTGGTTGGGGATCTACTCCCTTCCCTTGGAGGACACACACAGAGCAATTGTGTTTTGGTCCAAATCCTCAAACCCTGTTCCCACAGACCATTGAAATGTGCATGGAATATGTTGTGGCCTGACTGCTTTTGTAGCACAGTGAAGTGTGTTTGCAATTGATGAACCTGTTGTTTTTACTAACTCAAGTGTCTTGTGTATCTGCTCTTCTGTCTTTCTGTTTCTGCTGTTTCTCTGCCTTAGAGATTCAGAATATTCAGAGAGCCTGTTTCTATGACAATATTTCTGGTCTTCATGAGCCACCAGGTGAATGGATATAAAACACTAGGCCTACTAAAGGCAGGGCTGTTGTACCTCCAGGAGAACCATTTTTGCTCGTAGGCTTGCATGAACTTCTCATTTCATGCTGAATTTAGGTAAAACCCCCCCCAGCCCCCGTGGGGCCCCCAGTGCATTCCTGTCCAGCTGCTGCTGCACACACACAAAGCATCTCCAGTTTTGCATTGCAGATGAACAGGTTTGTTGCTTCCTGGTTCCATGAGGAGATGTAGAATTGCCTCTGAGTGACAATTCTGGTAGCTCCAAGCATCTGAGAGAATGCAAAAGCTTTGTAACACTATCAAGCTTCTTTCTGCAGTCCAACATTGACAAAACCCTGGGATGATTTAGGACGTGGCTGTGTCCTTTTGGGAGGAGAGCTTGAGAATGTTTTGAAGTATCAGGATGAGTGCTGCAGTTGTAGTGGGGGTAGAAAGTGAAATAAACTTCTTCCAGCCTTGTTGGAATTGTTCTTTTATTTAAAAACCTCTTCATTGTAATATTTGTATAAGCTGCAGATATTTTTTGGGGTATTGAGAAATCAAGAAATGCACTTGGAATGTCTTTGAAGACACTTTAGACATTTCAACTTCCTCATCCTTCTTGGATTCCTCTTCCCAAGTTTAGAAACACGTGGATGTGAAGGTTGTGCCTTCAGATTTTGGGTTTATCTTTCACTGCTCCTGATCCATCCCATCCCTGAGGAAACCAGGGGAACCTAAAGGAATTCCTGGAGAGCTTTGCTCCAGGGGCTTCAGCCAGGGGTGATGGTCCAGTCATACAGTTCATGCTTTAAACCTATAGTCAGAGCTCACATTTAACTCCAATAATCCTGTTTGACATAGAAGCTGGAGCACAGAGGGGAGCAAAACAAAACTGTGCAAGATCAGAACCTTTTTGCCAAACTGTAGGAAGTACACAGTGGAAAAGAGCTGAGTGGCTGCAGTCCTTAGTGGGGCCTGGTGGGTGCAGGTTTCTGATATTGACAATCATTTCACCCTCCATAAAACTGACTCCCTGTAATCCCTATCCCATGTCTGATTTGGGACAGAATTCTGCTTAAAACAAATATTTGGGATATGACCTTACAAACACCTTGCCACCTACTTATTTCTCCAGCTTTAATAAGATGAATTCTTGTGTTCAAAACCCTGTGGAGGATCTGGGCTCTGCTCTACACACAGGACTTACAATTGATTATTCAAATTTGCTGCCCTGTGTTTCTCTGCCTTTAATTTTCCTTTTTTTTGTTTTTTTTTTTTAAATAGACCTTTGACCAGTTGAGTATTAGGAAGAAATTAAATAGTGTCCCTTATTTGTCAGATCATTCTGGTAGCAAAGCATAATTCCCTCTGCTTTGGTTTAATTGTATTTGCAGATAACATGACAAAACTGAAGCTGTAGCCTACAGTTGCTTGTTTCAGGCTGCCCAGCTTGGATTTCCTGGAGAACCCACAAATGTTGGGATTTGCTCATCCTAAGAAGCACCAGCTGTAATTATTGAGGTGTTAAGCCACCTGTGTATCTTTCAGTGAACTGTTTACATAATTCTTGACATGCACATGGAATCACCTTCAAGGTTTTAATGATGGCTGTCACGTTTCTAAAAAAACAAACCCTTGAGATTCTTACCCAAAATGTTCAAAAAAATCAAAGAAAAATCTCTATTGTGATGCTTTATGGCAGCTTGGAAGTGCTTTGGTGTGGAGGTTTCCTGGTTTGAAAGTTGTCTTTTGGGTAGGGAGGTCTTTGCAGGTGTATTTAAAAATAGGAAGAACTCTTCCAAATAGCAGCTGAGCATGAGTCTGGCAGGTACTTTTTCCCCTCTTGCCACTGAAATAATAACACTATTTCCAACTCTTTTGTAAATTTCTATTAAAACACAAATTAAACTCAGGTTTAATCTATCTCATTGTCATAAGTGACTTTACTAATTCCAAATGTTCAACCCAGAAATATTGCGCACCTTAAGAACTCAGCTAGAAAGCTGCCTGGGGAGCTGGGATTTCCATCTCTATAAAATTGACTTAAATACAGAAAACAGCTTTCCTGGTCATGTAGAACTGCAAGGAAAGAGCTGGATATTTTCAGCCTGTCCCTCCTGAAGCTACACTCTTGTGCTGGATGAGTCTGTGGCTTTTGGTCCCCGAGCTTGTGCACACAGTGTCCCCCCGGTCCCCGCTGCGGCTGCCTGGCCCCGCCGGCGACTCCCGGCATTGTCCCCGAGCTTCCGCTGCCGCTGCCGCTCCTCCGCCCCCTCCCAGCCCGCCGGCCCCGGCGCCGCTCAGCCCTTCCCTCTTGTCCCCACCAGTGGATCGCATCGTGGGGCTGGACCAGGTCACCGGCATCACCGAGACGGCCTTTGGCTCTGCCTACAAGACCAAGAAGGGGATGTTCCGCACGGTGGGCCAGCTCTACAAGGAGTCTCTCACCAAGCTGATGGCCACGCTGCGCAACACCAACCCCAACTTCGTGCGCTGCATCATCCCCAACCACGAGAAGAGGGTAAGGCCACCTCTGCCCTCGTCCTTGCGTGGTTCTGGCTTCCTCATTGCTTCCCACCCTGCACTGAGTCCTGCGTCCCGTGCGGCTCTTGCTTCTCCAGCCGCGGTTGGATTGTCCCGGTGGTCACACTGAGCAGTGTCCTCTCGGAATTCCCTGCACGTCCCCCTGATTGACACAGTTGGCTCTGTAGAGCAGCCTGAGAAACTCCAAAGTTCAGTTTGCCACTAATGCCAAGTAAAATCATCCTTGTTTTGTTTTGTCCAGGCTGGAAAACTGGACCCGCATCTGGTTCTAGATCAGCTGCGGTGCAACGGGGTTTTGGAAGGAATAAGGATCTGTCGGCAAGGATTCCCAAACAGGATCGTCTTCCAGGAATTCAGGCAGAGGTAACAGCAGCAACAGCCTTTGGGCTTCTTAGGAGCTAAAGTTCCTTGTTAAGTAGTTGAAGACCCCACATCTCCTCCCCCAACCCAGCTCCAAGAAAATCAAAACCTGATGGTGAGGCCTTGAGCTTCAAGTGTTTAACTACTGCAGTTTATTCGACAGTAGGGAAGGGGCAACAATCCAAAACTGGCTGCTGGAAAAGCTTCCTGGAGAAATTCCCCAGCTGTGCACTTGGTCACAAGCTATACATTTATACTATAAATGACATTGCTTATTGCTGAATGTAAAGGTGTTTTTTCATTTGCCTTCAAGGTATGAGATCCTGACTCCCAATGCAATTCCCAAAGGTTTCATGGATGGTAAGCAAGCCTGTGAGCGTATGGTAAGTGTTGATAGCTAAATACTGTCAAAACATTGAAAAATTCCCCCAAATTGTCCTTTCCTTGGTGTAACAACAGCACCCTTGCCTGTCTGTTTAGATCAGAGCCTTGGAGCTGGACCCCAACTTGTACAGAATTGGACAGAGCAAGATCTTCTTCCGAGCTGGAGTCCTGGCACACCTGGAAGAGGAGCGGGATCTGAAGATCACAGACATCATCATCTTCTTCCAGGCAGTGTGCAGGGGATACCTGGCCAGGAAGTGAGTGTGCTCTTGGGACTGGCTCTTCCTTTGGGTCTCTCAAGCCTCTCTGACAGGCAGCTGTGCATTAAAACTTCTATTTCAGGAGGGATTTTCAGAGTGTGTTACCTGGGGAACTGTAATTGTATCCTGGGTATTAAGTGGGTTTTTGCCTGGGAAGAATTTGCACCTTCATTCCTTAACAATATCTTCTTTCCCAGCTCTTGCCTTGGTGGCACACAAACAGCCCTTTAGAGTGGCTGCAAATTCCTTTGTCTCTCCTCCTGTCCCACTGGAGGTTCTTGGAAGTACTCTGGAAAGCTGCTTTTTAAAAATTAAAGTAGCTAATCCATCCTGATTTTGTCTTTTTAAGAAGAAAGCCTGTTGAGAGTAAGAGTAAACAGCATTTTTAATTACTGGAAATGGTGAATCCAGCTCTTGCTCTGACTCTATGGGAGCAAGAACTCATAAATTCAGTGTAGTTACTGAAACTTAGAAATAAGCCTGTTTATGGTCTGTAAGTGTTGTAGAACACTAAAAATGAAATGATGGTCAGCTGCATTTAACACAAATGTTTTGCTGTCTTCAGGGCCTTTGCAAAGAAGCAGCAGCAGCTGAGTGCACTGAAAATCCTGCAGAGGAATTGTGCTGCGTATTTGAAGCTGAGGCACTGGCAGTGGTGGAGAGTCTTCACCAAGGTTCCTGCTGTTCTGGTCTATTCTGTTTCATTCACCTATAAATAGGTGAGTGCAGGATCTCACATTTTCATTCCCAACCTTTGCAGGTGAAGCCTCTTCTTCAGGTCACTCGTCAGGAGGAGGAGCTTCAAGCCAAGGATGAGGAGCTGATGAAGGTGAAAGAAAAACAGACAAAAGTGGAGGCAGAACTTGAGGAAATGGAAAGGAAACATCAACAGGTTTGTGTCCAAGATCAGCTTTTGATATTCAGGACATGAATTGTGCTCTGTCCCATGTGAGGGAGCCAAGTTGGGGAGCAAAGGAGAATCAGGTGAGCTGATTCCCACTCTTCTGGAATATGGAATAGGAAGATACAGCACGAGCTGTTCCTCCAGGGATGCAGAAACATGTCAACAAAACAAAACCTGAGTTTTGTGGCCTTTCCTGGTTTACAGGAGAAATTCAGTGGTAGTGTCATTCTGTGCCTGGGCTGGGCAAGCTCTGGGCAAACACTTGGGACAACTCCACAGATTTGGTGGCTTTCTGTGATGGCAGAAATTTGGTGAATAAAGGAGGAGCAATTTCAGTGTCACCTGCCTGCACTTGTGCATTTGGCACTGTCCCACGTGGCATCCTGGTCTCCAAACTGGAGAGACAAGGAGTTCATGGCTGTGGATCAGGAACTGGCTGGGTGGGGGCACTCCAAGGGTGGCAGTCAGTGGCTCCATGGCCAGTGACAAGTGGCATCCTCAGGGCTGGGGATCAGGGCCAGCAGTGCCAGGATCAGCCCACAGCACTGCTCTGCCACTCTGCAGGGAGCAGTGCAGGAAATACTGCTGGAGCCAGAGCTGGGTTCCTCTGGGCTGCTGCTCAAGCCTCCTCTGAAAGTGTTTGGTCTGGGATGTGGACATGGGAGTCAGGACTTGGAGCAGAACGTGGCCTTTAAGCACCTTTGTAGTTGTCACAGGTGTGATGTCTCACAGGAGACTCTGAAGTGTCATTTTTAAAGCTTTGCTGCCTTCTGTACTTGCAGGTTCTGGAGGAGAAGAACATCCTTGCAGAGCAGCTCCAGGCTGAGACAGAGCTCTTTGCAGAGGCTGAGGAGATGAGGGCTCGCTTGGCTGCCAAAAAGCAAGAGTTGGAAGAAATTCTCCATGATTTGGAGTCCAGGGTCGAGGAGGAGGAGGAAAGAAACCAAATATTGCAGAATGAGAAGAAGAAAATGCAGGGCCATATCCAGGTATGGTTCTCAGTGAGTGCAGGTGGAGAAGTAGGATAGGGAAGCTCCCTCAGCATCTCTGCAGGACAGAGGAATTTGGCTCCTGAGTGGAATAAGATGAATTTCTCTCCTCTCTCCTTCAGTGTGATGAGGGTTGTGTGGTCTCAGGCAGGTGAGGGTGGGGACAGAAAGGAAAGCCTGGGTGCCCTGTCAGTGTGTGCTGAGAGATAATTAAAGGCAGCAAAGTGCTCTGAGAGGGCAGGAAGCAGGCAGGGCTGCACAGGGCTGGCTGACAGACTGATGGGATGGTGTCACTTGTGAGAGAAATGTTCCTTTGTGACTGAAATCCAGGGGGCATCAGGAAGGATAATTCCTCATTTGACTTGACTAAGACAATGTCATTTCCTCCAAGTTACTCAATGGAGGTTTTTTGGAAAAGCAGATTATTTAGATGCTTCCTTTTAAATAATGGTGGCCCTGAAAAAGGGAGTAGCTGAGAACCTTCCTGTCTTTCAAAATATTAAAAGTACTTGAAGAGGAAATAAACTCCACTTCTCACAGCTTTTGATGCCTTTTCATAAATGCCTGTTAATCATATTTAAATGAATCATATTTAAACCCTCAGAAGCATTATTGCTTTTTAACCCTTTGTGTCAATAACTGAACTGTCTCAGCTGTGATATTGAAATAAGGAGAGTTGTTTCCTGTGGAATCTCTTCCCAGATCCTGGCACTTTTCCTCCAGGTGCCCCATTCTCTACAAGGTGCAGTGTGCTGGGAAGTCTATGGCATAAAGCCTGATCTGTCATTAATTACAGATTTTTTATTTTAGAGTTGGAATTAGGAAGGTGAAGACTGTGGCAGTGAGCGTGTGTTTCCTGGAGAGCACATTTCACCCAGAGCTGGAATTCAGAGCATCAAGAATTCCATGTGTATCCCATGGCCCTTAATTGCTTACAGATCATTGATCCTGTCAATGAACCTAACAAAGCCAATGTGGGTTTAGTGTGTGTTAGGGCAAGAGGCTTTTCAGAATAACACATCTTTGTCACCAAGTTAAAAACCCCAAAATGTTACCACATGGATAACCTGGAAAATGCACAGATGCAGTTGTCTCTCTTCCCAGGACCTGGAGGAACAACTTGATGAGGAGGAGGGAGCTCGACAGAAGCTGCAGCTTGAAAAAGTGACAGCTGAAGCAAAGATCAAGAAGATGGAGGAGGAGATCCTATTGTTGGAGGACCAAAATTCCAAATTTCTGAAGGTGAGGGCAGTGTGCAGGATGGAGATGCCAAGGCTGTTGTCCCAGGATCTGGGACATTTGCACCTGGCCACTTGTGGGGTGTGACCAGGGCAAAGCTGAGACACTGGGAGATGAGTTTGGGCTGACATTCCAGAGGGAGTTTGTCATGCACTCTGCCCAGTTTCATGACTCTCCCAAATCCTAGAGCTGGAAAAATTGTTTATAGCTGCCTTTGTTCTCTGCAAGCAGCTTTCCAATGCTGTCCTAAAGCCAGGCCTGCTGAGTGCTGAATTCCAGGTCTCTGTTGGAAAATAAGTGTTCATGTTTCCAAACAATTCCAATTGATCCTTAATATTGACAATCACTTGAAATGGAATCTGTATTAGAAACAAAACCTGTGATAGAATATTGTGCTCTGTGACAGCCCTCTGTGAGTTCAGTGCATTCCTTTCTTTGCATTGCTTAGGCACTCCTGAGGTTTGAGTTTTACAGGTTGTTTTTTTCCTCCCCAGGAAAAGAAGCTGATGGAGGATCGGATTGCTGAATGCTCTTCTCAGCTGGCTGAGGAAGAAGAAAAAGCCAAAAACTTGGCCAAACTGAAGAACAAGCAGGAAATGATGATCACTGATTTGGAAGGTCTGTCGTGCCTGGGAACAGCCTGGCCCTGCTGCCAGGAGGGGATGGATCATTGGGCCAGGGCTGCAGTGTCTGCTCAGCCTGTGTCTCACTGTAACCTGAGCTCTGCACACCCCACAGCTGCTGTTTCAGCCAGTCCTGAAGGAAACTCGTGTCCCTTGCAGGACTTGTTGCATCTGGCTGCTCAGTTTCTCTGCTGTTGAGCTGGTCAGGTTTTTATTTTTGAGAATCCATTTCCTTTGCTGTGTCCTGTGTCCATCAGCCCCAAGGGTTCATTCTGCCTCCTGGGGAGTTTCTCCCACTTTTCTCTAACACCAGAGCAGTGTATTCCTGCAGGACTGGCAGCAGGCACTCTTTAGGCTTCCAGGATTGTTTTTCGACAAGCAAATCTCAATTGTTTTGCTTTTCTTCACGTTTTATCTGCATTATATTTATAGATATATTTTATAGTGCTTTGTTTTTATTGAGCAGCCTGCTCTGGTGGAAGGTGTCCTGCCCAAGGGCTGGGATGAGCTGAGCTTTAAGGTCTCTTGCAACCCAAACCATTCCACGAGTCCATCTAAAATTGGTTCCATTCCTTCAGCCATTTATTTCTGATTGTTTTGCCAGTGTTGTCACAAGTTAAACCTGCCCCACATTTCTTGATTTTATGTTTGGGTTGTTTTTGTTTTTTTTAATTACTATAGATACTGTGCAACATTAATGAGCTGCCAAGTCAAAGTTGCAAAATAAAAGAGAAAGTTGTTCTCTGTGCCCTAATTTGGGAATAGTTCTTGCACTTGGTGTGTTGTGGCCTGTCTTGCTGCATATTTGAAGGCTGATGTGCTTCTGGAAGGATATCAGAGTTTTACCTAATCTGTGTAGGAAGGTATTGAACTAACAGGGGGAGCACTGATTGATGAACCTTGTCTTTAACAGTTGCATTCAGAGACTTTTAAGATGGGTCTAAGTAAGCTTTACTCACTGGAAAATAATGCTGGAGTAGCTCTGTGCTTAAATCAGGACTAGGAACTCAACAGATGTGTTTGGTTACAAAGCCATTCCAAGACTGATGGCCTTAGAAGTGGAAATTAAAGCTTATATTTAAGGCATGCAATTTCTTGGCTAGGAGAGCAGAGTAAAATGATATTTACTCTTGGAGATGATTCAAGAAGCCATTAAGGTCTCTCTGCTAGAGTCTTGGCACTGCTAGGCACTGATATTTGGGGAAAAAAATTAATTCAGTTTGCTGTGAACTTTCCCAGTTACAAAATTGGGTCTTGTGACACTGCTGTAACTGTCAGTCACCAGAACTTCATGTAAAAACAGAGGGGAAAGTACAATTCTTCTGGAATGTGAAGCTGTTTGGAGAAAAGCAGTGTTACTTTAGGTTGTCTGGAAAATCCCAAATAGCCCAGGGTGGCTCTGAGGTGATTCTTGACCATGGCTCCCTTTCCATGTCAAAGATCCTGGTCCAGAAAGAGGCTTGGGAAGGGAATGAGGGAAATCTCTGCACTGAGGAGCCACAAAGTATTGAACAAGGGTAATAATAACTCCTGCTATCACTTATCTAAAGTTATGTCAGTGCCTTTAGAGCTGTGCTAAGGCTCTGCTCAGCAAAACCTTCTGAGATCTGCTCCAGCCCTGCTGCTGTGGGCAGCACAGCCAGGATCTGGCACAGCCAGGATCTGGCACAGCCAGGATCTGCCTTTATTCTGCCACAGGCAGGCCAACTCAATGTCTTTTTTGGTTGCTGTGGCCCTGCTGATGGGTTTGGGTGTCCCAAAGGATTCCTCAGGGCTGGAGTATCCCAGGCACACAAGTAACTCACTGGGAGGGAGCTCTCAGGGCTGCAGAGTTGTGCTCAGTGTTGATGGGATGTGATTCAACAGCACAGATAATTGTGAAATGGTTTTATTCACGTTTGCTTTGAGCTGTGCCATTTTCCAGTAGACATTTTGGAGTCTGGCCTAGCCCTTCCAAAGCCATGCAAGGCAGCATTTGTTCCAGGCCACAGTTCCTCTTCTTTTTGGAAGTGGTGGTGTCTGTGGTTATCTGGCCTAACAGCTCAAGCTGCTCTGTTAGTTCCCACTCCTTCTTTTCTACCAAGATGTTTCTGTGGCCTCATCTCAAACTATTCACACTTGTCAGAGACTTTCTGGCTAAGTCATGCAGTTCTCCTTATGCTATTTCATATTTCTGCAGGCTGGAGAAAGAATTGAGGCAGCATAAATTAAACTTCCTACCCTTTCTGCCACCCCAAACTCCTTGAGGGTGACAAGAGGAACAATCCCATAGGAATTTAATTCTTTGCTTCCTTTAGAACGCCTTAAAAAGGAGGAGAAGACCCGTCAGGAGTTAGAAAAAGCCAAAAGAAAACTGGATGGGGAAACAACAGACCTGCAGGACCAAATAGCTGAGCTGCAAGCCCAGATTGAGGAGCTGAAGATCCAGCTGGCCAAGAAAGAGGAGGAGCTGCAGGCTGCTGTGGCCAGGTCAGTGTGGGACAAAGCTGCTCCCCCAAACTGAATTTCACCTGGGAATGCTGCAATAGCAGCTCTGGACCCCTGTGCTGTGCACAGGCTCTGCAAATTTAAAAGAATTCAGGGACCCCTCAGCATCCTTGCTCTACAAACCTGCAAAAAGAAGTTGTTTCACGTGGTGTAACAGTGTTTGGGCTCTGGAAGCTTTTTTAATCTCCCAAAATTCAGCCTCAGGAGGGAAAAATGTGTATTTCTCAGTGTTGCACAGGACAGACTTTATCTGGGTTTGTGTGATATTCCTGCAGCCCCATGTTATGCTGAACACCACCTGTAATTTTTAAGTGTAATTTTGCAGCAAGGGAAAATTCTACAGGTGGAATTCTGCAGATTTCTGGGGCAGTGTTGAGATCTACAGAACTGGAACACTTGAGTGCAAACTAAAGCTTGATAATTCTGATAGTGCACCTTGGTTTTATCTGTGCTGGCTTTCATCCATCCCTGGAAGTGTCTAAGTTGGGCAGGGCTTGGAGCAGCCTGGGATAGTGGAAGGTGTCCATGGAAGGGGTGGGAATTGGATGATGTTTAAGGTCCCTTCCAAGCCAACCATTCTATACATTTTTATATTTATTTTATCCCAGTGGATAAGTTAAGCTGTTTCTGTAGCTAATTGAAGCAGGTGGGTATGAGAGGAGGTGACATCCCAGTAACTGGTGCCTGTGTTTGACAGAGGGGATGAGGAAGCAGTTCAGAAGAACAATGCACTGAAAGTGATCAGGGAGCTGCAGGCTCAGATTGCAGAGCTCCAGGAGGATCTGGAGTCTGAGAAGGCCTCACGGAACAAGGCAGAAAAGCAGAAAAGGGATTTGAGTGAAGAGCTGGAGGCTTTAAAAACTGAACTGGAAGATACTTTGGATACCACTGCAGCACAGCAAGAGCTGAGGTAGGATCGTGGTCTGTGTGAGAAAGCACCATTGGAATTCACCTTTGATTTATAAAAGACTGAAATGTTGATTTTTTTGATGACCCTTTGGGCTTCCTTCAGGACGAAGCGAGAGCAGGAGGTGGCTGAACTGAAGAAAGCAATTGAGGAGGAAACCAAAAACCATGAAGCCCAGATCCAGGAGATCAGGCAGAGGCATGCTACTGCCCTGGAGGAGCTCTCTGAACAGCTTGAACAGGCCAAAAGGGTGAGAAGAAAATGAACTTTCTGCTCCAGGGGTTTTTATAAGTCCATAGGCAGTGTGGTTCCTTCCAGGACACCTGAGCTGAGGTTTTCCATGATCACAGAGCTAAGCTGCCCTCTAAAAACCTGTCCCAGTTGTTGAGATTGCTCATGTTGGTTTGGCAATATTGCAGCTACTCAGCAACACATCTGTGCTGTGTCCTCTGGTCACCAGCAGCAGAGCAGGCAGCAGGAGGATCACATGGCTCCTGTTCTTGTTCAGAAGGAGAATTATTCCAAAAAAAGAAGTGTGTGGTTTTTGAAATTACAGCTGGGGTCATTCACAAATATGTGTGTGGACAGCGTATGTCCTGTGGTGATGTTTTTATGTATTGTGAATACTTCACAGGCTTCCTTAGTACTCTAAATCAAGTGAGAAATGTACTAGTTAAACTATGATTTTCACCAGCTTTATTCACCTGAAAACCTTCTGCACGTCTTCTGCTCCTTATTCAATAAATACTCTCAATAAGAGCATGAAAAGATGGAAAAATACCCTGCAATCTGAAACAAAGCTCCTGTGACAAGCTGGTGTCAGCTCTGGTGATATAGCAAAAAATGACACTTAAACATCCCTTATGCCAATTATTGCTTTTTTAAAGGCTTTTGACAAATGTCAGTGCAGTGCTGAGAATTGCTTTGTTCTGCACTTCCAGGCTGCTCTGCCTACTCAAATCAGGGCAGCTTTGGTTCATATCTTCCCTTTTATTTCTGTGAGATGAGCCATGCTGATCTGTTAATGGGCACATTCCTTCCTCCTTGCAGTGCTACCAAAACAGTCATTTCCAGTGCTGCCACCCCAGATCCTGCCTGGGCTGCTCCTCACTGATACCTGTGGTGCCTGGGAGGGAACACCCTGAGCTCCCTCAGTCTCTACCTGGCTCACACACAATGTCACACAGCAGCATTTTAAACACTCCCTCCCTGCTCACATCTTGCTGAGCACCTGGCTTCTCTCTGAACATGGAAACCTGATCTGCAGAATCTTTTATTTTTTTTAGCAGGAAATACTCACCTGCAACAAGGGAGTTGTAACTTCTTTCCTTTCGTCTTTCCTAGTTCAAAGCCAACCTTGAAAAGAACAAGCAGGGCTTGGAGTCTGACAACAAGGAGCTGGCCTGTGAGGTGAAGGTGCTGCAGCAGGTGAAGGCAGAGTCTGAGCACAAAAGGAAGAAACTCGATGCTCAGGTGCAGGAGCTGACTGCAAAGGTGTCAGAAGGGGAGAGGCTGAGGGTGGAGCTGGCGGAGAAGGCGAACAAGCTGCAGGTAAGGATCTGGGAGTCCTGAAATCCTGGAAAACAGGCAAGGAACTCAAAGGTGTAACCATGTGCAGAAATGTGTGGCTGGTGTGGGAGGTGACCTCAGCAAGGGCTCTCATGGGCTTGGGAGGCCTCAGTGTGGTGATGTGCCTCAGAGGGGAGGGCTGGATGGCTGTGACATCAGTCCTGAATGTCCTGGGCTGTGGCAGAGTTCCAGAGGTTTTGAAGGATGTGCCTTCCATCCTGGAGAGCAGATCCCTGCAGGCAGCTCTGCACAGTCCAGCTGGATTACAGGCTTTTGGCTTGGCTGTGGAATTGAGTAGATTGAACTGAACTTTTCCATAGGGATGAGCAAAAATTGTTGGTGGCCACAGATTTGCTTTGGTGTTCCAAGCTGGGAGCCTGGCAGGGAGGGATTGCAAGCACAGGCCCATTTTTCTGGGAAATGGAGCAAACAGGCAAAATGCAGCCATGGCTGACTTCTGAACCTTCAGGTAAAGGCAGCTAAAGCACTTCAAAAAGGGAATGGCCCAGCTCTCAGGCTGTCTCTCACTGTATATAAAAGTAGTGTAGCCCAAAATAAGAAGCTGGCACCTGGCAGTAACCTTTTCTCTTGCAGGGATGCTCCAGACCCAGCTGCCACCCTGATGATCCCTAAATTAATATATAGAATATATGTCCTAGAATTAAAAATAGCATTGAAGTGTGAATGCAGGGATCAGAGCAAAGTGCTAAATACCAGAGCTCCATAGCCTAACTCTTGTTTTGTTACTGCACTTCAGGACTGACATTCAGTTCCCTTTTGTAGCCAAACCTGGAATTTGCTGAGGTTTTGTGCTGTGCAGTTCCAGCCCCCAGTGGGGTTTGGGCTGTGCTGTTACCTTTGGGCTGCTTTGCTTTGCAGAATGAGCTGGACAACGTCTCCAGTCTGCTGGAGGAGGCAGAGAAGAAAGGCATCAAGTTTGCCAAGGATGCAGCCAGTTTGGAATCTCAGCTCCAGGATACACAGGTGTGTGAGCAGCAAAGCTGAGCTTGGCACTGGAGCTCTGCTCCTCAGGGAAATGCTGACTGCTAACAGAAAATACATTTTCATTCATGCCTTGGAAAATCCCTTGGGTAGGAGCTGAATTTCCTGTTCAGTCCAGTGAAATAGGATGGGTTGGGATGGCTCAGCTGCATGTGGGAAACCAAGTTGTCATTATTTGAGCTTCACTACCTGACAGCTGGTAGTTCTGTTTTATGTCTTTGTCTCTGAGGGAGATAAGAATCAAACAAAAAAACCCTTTTCCAGTTAGAATTCAATGTCAATATCTTTGGGATATATGAATAACAATACCCTGTCTTCTACTGACAGCTTCAAATTCTTACAGCTGAAGTCGAAACTGTCAGGTTTTGGTTCTTAATTTAAAAAAAAAACAGCAGCTTTCTGCGGATATTCATCACTTCAATATATTTTATCTTCCCTGTATTAAAGTTCTAATGGTGACCACTTAACTCTGAATAATGTTCATCACAACTGGAGGGGTTTGTAGGGAGCAGGATGGTGGAGAGGGGGTGGGATGGGGCTTACACCTTTCATTACTTTGTTATGTCAGAAGTTTCCACCTTTAAAATGACCTTCATGTATTTAAACAATGCAGAAAACCTGGAAGCATGCTGCCATTGCAGGATTTGCTGCTCCACGTTCTTCCCAGGTGGTTTAAAATAGGTGCTCTGTGCTTGTCTGAAAAAAGAAAAACTACATTTTGAAGGTGACTTCTGTGTTAGTCCCTTGAAAGATGGAAAAGTATCATCCATTAACTTCTAGGACAGACTCTGGCATGGCTTCCCTGACCAGAAATATGCTTTCTGAAGGTTTAAGTGTGCCCAAAATGAATGGTCAGGGGCTTGTTGAAAACCCAAATAACAGATGTCTTCATAAAGCATGTCCTTGTCCCAAAATCTGAGGGGAAAATGAACCCGGAACTCCCCACGTGGAGTTGTGGGGGTTTCAGAGCTCACTGAGCTCTGCCCATGCCTGTGTTCCAGGAGCTGCTCCAGGAGGAAACCCGCCAGAAGCTCAACCTCAGCAGCAGGATAAGGCAGCTGGAAGAGGAGAAGAACAACCTGCAAGAGCAGCAGGAGGAGGAGGAGGAGGCCAGGAAGAACCTGGAGAAGCAGATGCTGGCCCTGCAGGCCCAGGTGAGCTGCTGGGAGTGGCAGCTCTTGTGTGAGGAGCTGTCCCAGAGCTTGGGGAACACAACATGGAACTTCCACAGCTGCTGGAGCAGAGTTTGGAATGAAGTTTCCTGTGGCCTTTCTCCATTGCAGTAGTGATGTGTACATTGAATTGTGATGGGCAGGCTTTGCACCCTGAGAATTCCCAGTTTTTGTGTTCCCTTAGCTCGCAGGAACATCTGTTCCTGCTTCTGCACTTTGCCCCTCTCCTGATGCACTAAGGGGCTTCACTTGCTGTCATTGAATTTCAGCTGGCTGAGGCCAAGAAGAAGGTGGATGATGACTTGGGAACCATTGAAGGCCTGGAGGAGACCAAGAAGAAGCTGCTGAAGGACATGGAGTCCCTCAGCCAGCGCCTGGAGGAGAAGGCTCTGGCTTATGACAAACTGGAGAAGACCAAGAACCGCCTGCAGCAGGAGCTGGATGACCTGATGGTGGATCTGGATCACCAGCGCCAGATTGTCTCCAACCTGGAGAAAAAGCAGAAGAAGTTTGATCAGGTACTCCAGTCTCCTGCCATCCTCCTGGCTGTTGAGGGTTTTTAAATGGCATCTTGTTGTTGTTGCTGAGCCTCGTGTACAGAAGGGTCAGAGTGCTGTGCTGTGGTTATTGATAAACCTGTGAGCAGCTGGCCTTTGTTAGGAGTGACTTGTCTGTGAGCCAGATGTCATCTCTGAGGCTTGTTAGGTCAAGTAATCAGCTCTTCATCTAGAAAAAAACTATGCTGGAACAAAGAGTTTAGAGTTTTATTGTAATCCCTCAAGGTAGACTAAAAAAAGGATCTGAAGAGTGAAAGATGGGAATCATATGAACCTTGAGTCTTGAGTAGCTTGCTTTCCTCCTCTCACCCCAGAAGAGCTGTAGCTGTTCCCTTCCTGGCCCTTTGACCATGCCTGAGGGAGCAGACAGCTCCTGAAGGCCAATTAAACTCAGAGCATGAACCACTTCCTGAATAAAACACCTGAGGCAGGAAGGGCCTGATGTGGAGCTTAAGGGATGGATTAATTGTTTCTTATGTTCAGATGCTGGCAGAAGAAAAGAACATTTCTGCCAGGTATGCAGAGGAGCGAGACCGTGCTGAGGCAGAGGCGAGGGAGAAGGAAACCAAAGCCCTGTCCCTGGCCAGGGCCCTGGAGGAGGCCCTGGAGGCCAAGGAGGAGTTTGAAAGGCAGAACAAGCAGCTGCGTGCAGATATGGAAGACTTGATGAGCTCCAAAGATGATGTGGGCAAAAATGTGAGTATGGTTCCACAGCCTGTTTGTTCCAGACTGGGAAGAACAGGGGAAACTCCCTGGCTGGAGGAGGGTGTGTGAGCAGGAGCAGAACTTTCTGAAGCTCACCCTAAATGCTGGAGGAATTAATGCCCAGCTTAAGGGAGTGGTCCTTGTTAACATCAGGCCTGTTCTGGCCAGTTTTGGGTCACTGTCCAGCTCAGAGGGTCACCAGATGCACTCCCTGGCCTGCCCTGCTGCTGTGAGGCCCCTGAAGGACAGCTCTGATCAGCGTTTGTGCCTCAGGTCCACGAGCTGGAGAAGTCCAAGAGAACCCTGGAGCAGCAGGTGGAGGAGATGAGGACTCAGCTGGAGGAGCTGGAAGATGAACTGCAGGCCACAGAAGATGCCAAACTCCGTCTGGAGGTGAACATGCAGGCCATGAAAGCCCAGTTTGACAGAGATCTGCAAGCCAGAGATGAGCAGAACGAGGAGAAGAAGAGGATGCTGGTGAAACAAGTATGTCTGTTTGACTCTGTGTTGTAGTCAGAAGGGGAGGAAGGTCTTCTTGCCAGAATTCTGGGCCTCTGTGCTACCAGATACTTTCCTGATATTTTTTAACCTCTTTGCCTAAAGACTCCATCCTATGGAAATCCCAAACCATGGCATTTGTACAAACCATACAATAGTTCTGGCTGAGGGTTGGCCACTGTCACCAGGCAGTGTCAGGTGGGGCTGGTGGCCTCCAAGCCCCCTCCAGGAGGTTTGCCTGGTGCTGCCTGGGTGTATTCCCAGGGCAGGGATATCTCAGTTGCATTTTCAAGCCCATCCTATTTGATGTCCAGGCACAAATCCACGGATGCTGAGATGGATTTTTAAATGAAGTGAACAGTTTACTAAAAGTAAATCATGGCAGAGCTTCCAGGTTTGCCAGACTTGAGAATTCTGGGAACACAGAGATCAGAAGAGTCTCTAGAAATGTCTTTAGAGGTTCTGGCTTGGTTCAGGCTGGCTCCTGCCCCCAGGGCCTGTCCCTGCCCCCAGGGCCTGTCCCTGCCCTCAGGGGCTGACCCTGCCCTCAGGGGCTGTCCCTGCCCTCAGGGCTGACCCTGCCCTCAGGGGCTGTCCCTGCCCTCAGGAGCTGACCCTGCCCGTGCCCTCAGGGGCTGACCCTGCCCTCAGGAGCTGACCCTGCCCGTGCCCTCAGGGCTGACCCTGCCCTCAGGGCTGACCCTGCCCTCAGGGGCTGTCCCTGCCCTCAGGGGCTGTCCCTGCCCCCAGGGGCTGTCCNTCTCTGCCCTCAGGGGCTGTCCCTGC
>VWYO01024109.1:20195-44394 GCA_013400275.1 Rhadina sibilatrix
GGAGGGCGGCATGGGGGGAGCAATAAACAAATAAACTCTCCTGATTTCCCAGCTAAACCTGAAGAAGAAACTTGGTCTGGAAATCTAGAGAATAATTTTATTGCCTGCTCCATTTGGGGCTGTTTAGTGCCTTTGGTTGATAGTTAGAGACCACAATACAAGAGGAAAATGACAGAATTTTCTTGGCTGTTGTCAGGAAGTATTGATGCTTAGCAGATCTAATCCTTACCATTCATAACCTATGTATCCCTATATATATGTAAAATATAAATACACATATGCTATATGTAGATTCTCTGCATGAATTGCAGAACTCAATATTTAATAGATCCAACCTCTCATCTACCTTCCTCTGAATACTTCTGAATATTTACAAACTTCTCTATGATTTACTCTCAATTTTCCAATCTTCTGCCAACTTAATTAAAAATATTCTCATTAAAATCCATAGATCAATAATTTAAATTAAAATCTAGCCATAAAATCTAGACAGACTGTATGTTTTGCAAGAAATAGTACCAGAAAATCCAGAGGTCTTTGAAAGTTTCATGAAACCCATGATTTCACCTACAATTTAGGACTTCATCTTCAAATTCTACTAGTTATTGAGCTTAATAAAATCCTGAGTTTTTAACTATAAGGAGAATTCATGCTTTTTTAACCAATACAACATTATGCTAAACTGTTTTTCACTTAGGGTAAGGATTTCTCATGTGTGCTACCCCATGGTGGCATCTGGCTTCTTGGCAGGTTTCATAGACAGCTGGCAACTTACAACTAACATGTCTGTCAGATGGTAAGGCGGCTGCTGATGGGCTGTGCCTGTATCACTTCCCCAAATGTCTTCCTTTTTAAAATTCCCAGTAACTCAATAAAATCTGTGCATATGTCTGCAAACAAATTAACATGTACTTTTATGAAATGAGGAGAGACGTGTTTTTTTCTGTAATTGACAGTCCTCTACCCTTTTGGTTGAAATGTCATAAAGTTATCCTTGTGCTATCTTTTACTTCAGCTAAGATAGGTTCACCTATGTGATATGTCACTTTCAGTTGCTCTGTTATAATTTTTTGTGGTTATCAGGTTTTTTCCTAAGTGTTTGTATCAGGTATTCTTTGTGTCTATAAGCTGTAGGATATTTGGCCTAGACCCTTTGAAACTACAATGAAAGGGGAAAAAATTAACTTTGGGCATTTCATCTTGTTTGTTCTCCAGAGGCAGAGTATCATCAGTCATCCATCTATTTGATGTTGAATTGTATGTCAGTGACTAAGATATTTGTCTGTCTGTTACAAAACTTAATACTGTCATTGAAGCATTGTATTCCAATTTCCTCAAGGCAGCAACTTTTTCTGCATTGAGTGATCTTTAGACTTCATCCTAATATTTATTTTTTTTTAATATGGAGTGAATCTGTTAAACTAGAATACAGTTTTCATCCGCACATATCTAGACTACTAGATAAGATGGTGAAAAATTGTGCAAGCTGCCTTTTACACACCATGTGGAAATCACCACAGGAACAGATAGCTGAATGAAAGAAAGAAAACAGTGTTGGACAATTGCCTTTTCATAAATCTGTACCTGAGGTCAGTCATTAGTTTTGCCAGCTATGTAGCCAAGCGGCAAGAGATGTGAACCAGCAGAGATGCAAACATAGTGACCTTTAGATGATGCACTGGATTTAGTTCATTTGTCTTGACTTTCACTGAAAAAGGAATGGTGAAAAGGCACCAAAGAAGCATCTCCAAATGAGGTGTCAAGAAATTTATTCCCTGTTTGTTTTATCCAGGAAGAATTATTTTTAATAAATCCTTTCTTATTTCTGGGCATCCATTTAAATAACACACCAAATAACCACAAAAAAAAATCTTGTTTTCCATCCCCCATAGCAAAAATTGTTTCTTGACACTTATATGGATCTTTAATGCCAGTTCATAATGGTTGCCAGGTTGATGGAGCACTGAAATTTGAGAGACAAAAATGTACTGTATTATCTTAATATGTTGAGCGCCACAAAACCTTCAGGGAGGAGAAATTGCTACCCAAAAGAGTTGCCTAGAATACTGACAAATCCAATTGGTAAAAGTAGTTAGTCCAATAATGCCCTACTAGGCTAAAGAAAAAGAAAAATAGCTCTCTGACAAAAATGGAACTGGTTGCCTGGGAGAAATACGATGCCTTACTCTCCTGTTTAGAAGCAGAATCAAACAGCTCTGAGTTGAGTATTGAAATTCCGTGAATTACACTTGCAAAAGAAGATTTTCAGCTACATCTTCTTTACTAACATATATCCAGAAACATTTAGAATTGAGAGTTAGCTTGACATTCTGCTTGAGATTTTAAGTGCAATGCAGGCAGCCACCAATATTTTTCTTTCTGAATTATTTTGATTTGTTGGTTGTTTTGGTTCTTTTTTTTCCTTGAAGTCTGGTGATTGGGTATGGGAGGGAGGGGGTGGATGGGTGTCTTTGTTTTTCTGATTGCTTTTTGTTTAAGAACAGTTGGTTAGGAAAGTATTTAGATAAGCCTTGATCCACAGAATTTTTTAGCCCTATTTACAATTAGAATATAACTTCTCAGTTGTAGAATTTTGGTACCATTTATATTCATAAAGATAGACTACATAACAATTTTCATACATCACAGGACAGTTACTAATTGTTTGAAAGATTTAAAAAGGTTCACAGAATTAGTCTTCCTTTAAAAAATTGTAAAAATCAGTTATTTGGTTCTCTTTTAAGTTTTGGCTTTCACCTATCTTAAAATGTCCATTTTAAACATTTCCAGTAATCTTTCTAATAGAGAGCTGAGAAAAAAGAATCATCTCAAAAGACCAGAGTGTTCAGAACTCATAAACTTTTCTTACTTTCACCACAAAATGTAAATCAGAAATTGATTTGGGGCAGGTCTTCCCTTTTACTCATAGCTATCAGTAAATATGATGTTAAAGTTTTATTATACTAGAACTATAAAAAAGCATCCCTCCCAAATTCCATAAAAGTACAAATCACTAATAACTCAACTGTTTTTTTGAAAAGTATAGAAGTGTTAAATGGTGCAGTACTTTGCAAAGCAGTACCTAGCTATTTGACTAGCTAATATTTGCTTCAGGAGGAGAAATAGCTAAACATTTCTTTTAACTGAAAGGAAAACATAATTCTGCCTTTGACTCATATTTTGAATAGAGATTAACTGATGTTATTTTAACTAAATCCTCATTATCCTCATCCTATCTACTTACAAAATTAAAACTTACATTTATTCAGAATAATTATTTAAAAATATATTGAATGTATTGGGGCTTTACCTACTAAATCAACGTGTACACAGGTATATTTGAGAGATTATTAACATATGATAATTCTGGATACTGTTTTTACATTGGAGTGTTCAGTTCTAGACTGAGTCTGTTCTCTTCTGCTTCTTTAAAGACATCATGAGAGTTACATCCTGAGCCACACTCTTTCATTGCTTTCCCCAATTTCAACAGAATCAGAACTCTCAGACCTGGGGAAGTTTGGTCTTGTAAAGTTTTGTTTGTTTATCCATTTGTGTGGTTTATGGAAGATTGCCTGGAAAGGAGTTATTTCTCATACTGTAATATTAAGAAAAGATTAACAAAATCCTGTGTTACCACTGTTCACTAGGTATTGCGGAAAAAAAGTCTATTGAAGTTGGACCATAAAAATATTCTTATGGCTCTCAATTCTACAATTTCTTTCTCCTCAGTTTTTTATGCCATAATTTCATTGGCCCTTCAGTTTCCCAAGATGCTGGAATTTCCTTTCTCAGAAGAAATCAAAACACACTGAGACTTCAGTGCTGGTTAGCTTATTTTGTGTTCACCAAAGACAAAATCTTTTTTATAAGGCTGAGTTTTCCCCTCCACACACACAACTAATTAATCTGTAACTACCTTCTTAAAAATACTCTTCTGATGTTTTTTCTGTTTGGTAAAGATGGTCAAGTTGAAATAGCAATATAATAATGAAAAATATTTATAGGAACATAAAATCATAGAAAAGTTTAGGTTCAAAGGGACCTTAAAGATCATCTAATTCCAACGCCTTCCACTAGACCAGAGTTCCATCCAATCTGGCTTTGAACACTTTTATGGATTGGACATCGACAACTTCTCTGGGCAACCTGTGCCAGCATAAATTGGTTCAAACTGCTTCCTGATTCAAGAGGAATTCAACTAGATGTTTCTCTTATTGTAAACTCTTTTCAGTTTCTAAGTCCTAAGATTTTTCATACTTGTCAATTGAGTTACTCATCCAGATGATAATGTTGATAAATTAGTGGCAGTGGATATTGGGGGGAATAAACAAACAAACAAACAAACAACAAAACAAACACAAACCCAAAACAAAACCAAAACAAACAAAAAACCCAACACCAACACAAGCATGACATGAAATTCTTCTGATGCATTCTTATTTCAATCACTGAATTAGGGAAACCTTGATATGGGGGAAGCAATGTGCTTGACAGGTGCCATTAAGCCCCTGTTTCAGAAATTTATCTAACCTCTGTTTTACCACTCTTACTTCTTTGACATTCTCATTTGTACCAGTGTAACAAAGTAGGATTTTTTTCTATGTTCAATTACTCTTTTCATTTAAAAAGTATGTCACTTATGTACCCCACTGATGTATTTTGGGAGTTTTTTTGAAACAGAAAAGTAACATTACCCATTCATCATCTATTAAAATTAATAAATTTTATAGACCTATAGATATTCTCTCCTATGTCCTCTCAGAGCTCTTCTCCTACACTTATGTAGTCTTTGGACATATACAAATATACACTGTTATGATAGTAACAAAGGGAAAACATTTATGCTACTACAGTTCACCAGAGGTCAAAATGGAAAAACAAGTTACATTAAAGAATATTTTAATTTAGTTCTTAACTATTTATACAAACAAGTCTATTCATACTGTAAATCAAAATTAATGATACATGAATATTAATGTGATGCTGCTTTGTCAGACAAGATTTGCTGACATTTCCATGTTGTCAAGTTTATCTAAAATATCTGTTGCTCAAGGGCAATATAATTTGAAAAGTATATGAAAAAAAAGGAGGTCAGAGATTCTTCTAGTAGTAAAAAAATACATTAAAAAGTTGTATAAAATAGATGCTAGAAAAACCTTTTTTTGCTGAGCCTTTTTCTGCTAAAAATTAGTTTCCTTTAAGTCCAAAGGTTTCATAGTAGTAAAATTTATCTGTATTAGAAAATTCTTTATTTACATTGATCTAATAAAAAATTAGTAATATTAGCTTTATATATATAAACAATACTTAATTATAATAGCAAAACAATAATAAAATACTCAAAAGCATGCCATCAAAAGATTTCAGTATTATCTAAGTTAGTATTTTCTAAATTTAAACTGAAAATTCACTGATACTTTTGAGAAAGGAATTTGGAAGCCACAGAATATGTAATGTCATGAGAGACAGTTTAATTTAATTCTGACTGCTTCCCCAAAAATTTACAAATTCTCAGTAAGTGTGAGCCACAATCCCTTTGCTTTAAAATCACCTTGTTTATCAGAAGAGAAGAATTTACAAGGAAAGGCAAACTGCTTTACACACTGTTGCAATCTCATTGAGAGAGGAAGTGTGTCAGCAACAACAGGCCTTCTCCATTTCTAGATGGAATTGTAAGTCTGAAAAATTTTAGTATGTAATGATACCAAGAAATCACCACTTAGCTTCTTTGCATTAACAAACAGCTTTATTAATCTTAGGCTATTCCACATTCTTGAATTGGTTCTTGAATGAGAAAAATAACTGTACCTCTAACGTATAAGATTTGCCAGTTATTAGAAAATGACAAAATGGAATGGGAAAAAATTCAATATCAGTATGGTACTTAAAAGCAAAGCTCTATAGTTTTTCTATGAAAATTGTGTATTAATGTCAGGTTTCATACTATTAAAATAGCTGTTTAGGAAAACACCTCTGTAAAAGCCTGTAATCAGCTATTACTCTGCACTACATTATAGTTATTACAAAATTAGTTCTGACAACATATACTGCCACTTAAAAATACTCTCTCCATGTACCGTAAGCTGAAATATTTCTCCTTATCACATATCCAATGAAACATTTCATATATTTTTTTAATCAAAGCTGTAGTTTCCTGAGTGATACTATACTGAGTGGTTAAACTCTTAGTAAAAGAAAAGATAGATGCTAATCAGTGGTTCATTTTGGATGGATAATGGGGAGGAGAGAAGTGATGTTTCATTCAGGTATAACCCCATTTTCTATGTCATAACCATCTGCAAAATAGCATTTATATAAGCACATTTTACAGTGAGCTCTAACATCTACAGGGCAAAGCTTTGGCATCACAACAGGATTTACCCTGTCTCTATCAAGGACAACACACTTACAGAGCAAACAACGGTAACCCAGGGATTCCAACTGCAAGAGGAAATACAGGTTGCTATGTAACAATTCATGTAGATTTTGCAGCAGCAGATGGACATTTTGAAAGCAATTGATGCCCATTTGGCTCTTGTACCTTGCATTACCAGAAGTTAGAGTTTTAAAGCAAACCAGCCACAAAATATGTTGTGCTTGCAGAACATGAGTCTGAACATACCTGATCCTTCACTCTCATCTTTAGGATACTACATAAAATAATTTACATTTGTACTTCCTCAGATGTCAAAGCCCCAAAGCAGAGCAGACATAACTTTCATCTCTTCCCTCTGTCATCAAGAATAATTTAAATTTTCTGAGGTAGAGTCCATTTGTGAGACATGCACAAGTGGACCTCTTCAGCTTGTACAGACCATTTTGAAATTCACGTCCATGCTATTACTTTTGAAGTCCATTTCATTGCTTTCACAGAGCAGTAAACTAATTAGCTTCCTGATCATTAGTGTAGATCTTCATGAGAGCACTGGAGGAAATCATGGTCAAAAATGGGAAAACACAGGAAAATTGAAAACAGAAAAGAGATGCAGGCACAGTAGTCAAAACTATTTGTTTATAACCTGCATTTAAATAACTAGATAGATGTGAATTTGGGAATGACAATTCAAAAATTCTTGTGTTCAATTTCTTGGCTATGTACTTGTCTCTCTGACATTCAACATTAGCTGAAGTTGCTTTCCTTGCTGTGGTTTGACAAATTGCAGGAGAGCTATTTCTTAGATTCAAAAACCATATGGTTTTGAAAAGAAAGAAAATACAGTCTTTCCTCTTTGTGAAGAAAGAAGCAGGAATAAGAAGAGAGAGGTATAGCATTCCTGTTCTTTGGAGTCATACAGTGGAATACTTACCTTCCTTGTGAACCATCTCTGATCTGCCAAGCTTGAGGTGTCAGCATTATGGAGCAGGGTCCAAATATATGCAGCCATATGCACAACACTAGATATGTTACATCTGTATAATAGAGATTTTTTTTTTTTTGTTCTGGGAGGATGGGCAGAGGACAATGATTTGGCTGATATTACTAATAATAGTCTCTTAGTAACAGTAGTATATTTTTCCTCATAATAACACACAATTTGAAAAATTCTATTCAAAACCTTCCTGAACACCTCCCTTGTGATGGTTGACTAAGCTATGCTAGCAGCAGTCATAACACACTATGCAATATCATTTCCTTCCAATTGCTTTAATTTCATAAAGCTGGCAGACCCAGCACACACAGGCTTTTAAAAATACCCTTTCTATCTCTCAAACCATTTGTTACTGCCTTTGAGCTTGTGTGCTTCTGTAATCACTACTTGAAATTAATTTGAAACTTTATTTTAATTCTTTTGTAACCCCTTTTTACTATTCTGATGGCCAAAATACAATTTCTTATTGGCTAAAACTTCAACTCATGCAGCAGAGTACTTGGATGGAGCAAAACTTCAGGTGCTAGCAGGATAGCAACCATGCTAAAAGGGAACTGCCAACTCAAACACTGATTGGGAAATGACCCCAGCAATTGATGAGCAATTGCAAGCCACACTGATGTTCTTGTAAGCTCCATCAGGGAGCATGATAGCCCTTGATTATCCATTGTTTTGGGTAATTTAATAACTCTTGCTGATTTTCTTCTTCAATTTCATTCACAGAATTGTGCAAGATTGGCCCCATCTGCCAAAATAGACAAGATTCACTTGAAAGCATAACTCCAAGTCATATTTCAGAAAGACATGAAGCTATTTTTCCACCACTGTGAAATTCCCAGAAGCCACATAGAAAAAAAGTAGCATAGTGAGTCATTGTGTTCTGCAGTCCTTGAATCAGGACTAGCCAGCTTAAGCCTCAAATAGGGGGAAAATCAGAGAAGTAGAACTGAGAAAACTTATGAGTTGAGATAAAGAGAATATAACAGATAAAGTGAAAACCATGTACATATGGAAAGGTAAACAACATTCACTGCTTCCCACAGATATGCAGGTGTTCACCTATTCCTGGGAAAGCAGGGTTCAATCACACTTAACAGTGACTTGGGAATCACACCAAACATTCCCCTTGTCCTTCTGTTCTTTTCAGCTTTACACGGTGAGCATGACTCCATATGGTCTCAAATATCCCTGTGATCAGTGTCAGCTGTCCTGGCTGTGTTCCCTCCTGGTGTACCCCAAGCCTGCTTACCAGTGGGGTGAGGGGCAGAAAAGCCCTTGGCTCAGAGCAAGCCCTGCTCAGTGATAGCTAAAATATCCATAAGTTAACATGGTTTTCAGCATAAATTCAAACCACAGCCCCATGCCAGCTACCATGAGGAAAATTAACTATATCTCAGCCAAATCCAGCAGATTATTCACCCTTCATTCTATAATTTTACATCATGTTCAAGTAGCAAACTATCCAATACCTCCTCACTAATGACCCCATCCCTCCTCTCCATCCTTTGATGAAATGCACATTTCCCACTTTAACTTTTCAAATTATATCACCATGCCAGACCTCAACTAAAGCAACAGCTTTTCCAAGGAACTCAGATACAGGATAATTCATTCTGGAAATTAATCAAAATAAAAAGTTGATGTAAGCCCCCACAAGTAGCTGATGTATGCAAGAGCTGAAAACCAAAATTTTAAAGAGCACTACAAAAAAACTACTTATGCTAGAATTTCCTAAGTGCAATCTTTACATATAGAAAGTATAAACTGAAATATAGAGTCATATTTATGTTTAATAATACGAGAAAATGCTCTATTTATCAATTACCTTGAGCCCCGCAGCCCCTGAGGGAGACAGTGCCTGGTGCCTCTGGCACTTCCCACCAATTCTGCCAGGTTTGGGCAGCAAGACGTGGGGCTCAAAGCGCTGCTCAGCCTGGCCTGGCTGCCAGCCCTCATCCCAGCCAGAGGGGATGGGGTGGCAGACGCACAAGGCAAGAAGGCATAGGGGCAGCAGAGTGGGGGAAGAGGGGAAAAAGCAGCACCTCCCTATCCCAATAGCAAGACCTACCTCCTTAGCCATGGAGCTAGAACTTTTGAAATAGAAGCCTCAAGACTGAAACTTTATCTCAAAAGTGCAGCTCAAAACACAGCTACACCTGTGGAGAGGCATTGCAGCTGCCCCACCTTCACAGGCTCTCCCTTGGCCACTTTCTCCCATGCAGAGCACTCCTCCTGCAGAGGTACAGCACATGGCTGTGTTGGAAGCCAGGGGCTGCCGAGGAGCTCTTGCCAAGCCCTGGCCAGCAGCAGCCCTCAGCAGCCCTTGCCAGCACCTTGGGATGACTTAGGGCAGTGTGGAGAGAAAGGCAGGCAGCAGAGCCTGGCACTTCCATACCTGAGCTTGCTGGCCTGCTGCAGCCTCCTGCATTGGCATCTCCTGCTGTCCCTCTTCTTTCTCTTCCTCTTGGGCTGGTATTCCTTGTCTCCGGCCCAGGCCTCTTCTTGCCATCATTTCCTGTTAGGTTCCTCTGCCTGGGGGTAGCCTGCAAGCCTCGAGGTGCATGGTTGGATTACATGGGCAAAGCCAGGAGGCACAAGCTAAGTCCCTTCTTGTTGGAGCCAATGCAAGCACCTTTTAGCTGCTTGACTCAGGAAGGCTCGTCAGGGCTTCAGCCTTATCCAGAGCCTCTGTGGAGCTCTCACTCTCTGCTTGGAGGCAAATCTGGAGGCTCTTAAAGCAGAAATTCTGGCAGTGAGAGGTGGCAAGAGACAGCTTGGAGGAGTAACACAGCAAATACCAAATTGCCCCCTTAGCTCCACAGAGCAGACGCTGCTTTGCCATCAGCCCCTCCTTGTAGTCCAGCAGTCCCCAAAGAGACTGGAGGGAGCTGGCACAAGCTGGAATATGAACAGAAGCTCCCTCAAGTTGACAGTTCTTCCTCTCCTACTCTCATTTGCAAGTCTTTTGTCCATCGATGAGACACCTGCCTAAAGCACTGGAGAAGCAACTTGTCCAGTTTGCGCTAGCATGTGTCAGTGCAGTGGCTATAAGGAAGGAAGGAGGCAAGGAAGGAAGGAAGGAAACAAGTCAGGTAAGAGGGTTGAGAGATGGGTGGTCTGCAGGAGGCACAGCAGCTCCTTGGCCACCTGAGAAACTGCACAGCTCTCTGGGACGCCTTGTGCCCGGCTTTGTCCTGCTGACATACCTCTGCCTTTTCAGCCTCCAGCACTGTGGCCTCTATGCTGTCTTCTTTATGGATTTTTGGCACCAAGGGAGATGCATGGGGACAGCTATTTTGCCTTCGGCTCCTCATCTGCTCTGCCTGCAGGGTCACTTGCTCTTCCCAGCACAGCTCTAGAAAGCAAAAACATGTGCAGCTGAGTGACATCTTGGAGGACAAGAACACAGAAAACAAAATCCACAGCGAATCCTTACACCACTTGTCTTCTTGATGTGTACATTTCTGGGAGCCCAAGTCCCAGACTGGGATAAGCCTACAAGCCTACCTTCCTGCTCCTACCTGTGCATATCTCTGTGGGTGCTGGTGACTCCTCTGGGCCAGCAGTCTCCTCCCCAAAGATGTTGTCCCTGTTCTCTGGCATGAAGTCCAGCAGCATCTTCACCTGAAGAGACAGGATATCCTAATGCACACTGGGACCCTTTGGACAGCCTTGACTAAGGCTTAGGGGCATGGCAAAGGACCAGCACTGTATGGATCATGGCCAAAAGTGCTGTGGCTTTCCACTAAGCTTGGGAGGCCTTGGGGACAGGTTTCCTGGTAGCAAGGCACAGGCCTGCCCACCCTGTGCTGTCCTGTGCATGTGCTGTTGCTGTTGGTGATGCAGGGGATACTCTGAGTGTCCCCTCAGACAGGGGGCAGAGGGCACACAACTGGCACAGGAGGTTCATGGGTGGGAGGATCGTGCTGCTGCCAGGCAGAGGGACCTTGAGGGGCTGGAGAAGGGAGCTGGCACTCTGTTCATATAGTATAAATTTCATTTTGGTTAAAAACATTGTTCTCATTGTATATTTACAGCAGTATTTAATTGATCATTAATAACAATTGTGATTGCCCCCAATTTTCCTATGTTTTGCCTTTTTAATTGACTCTGTTTTTCTAAATAATTTTGGTATGCTTTCCCAAGATTGCTTTTTAATCTTCTACAAGTACACAGGCATTTTCAGTGTGTTTTCAGATTTCAGTAGTTTTATTATATCTACATAGATGCCTCCTCTGGAGAAGATTTTAAATATGTGTTTAAATGAAAATATATTTTGGCAAGTCTTCTTTGACATCCCAGGCAGTCTTGATAAACATTGTTATCCAGAGATAAGGAGAGAGAGGAGAAACTGTCATTCACAACTCCATGTAATCCCAGTGGGAAACTACCTACAAAAAGGAGATGCATTCTCTTTAAGTTCTTTACCTTGTTAATCAAAACCCATTTACATACTTATGCTTAATTTAACATGAGGCATTCAGTTAAGCAATTAGAAGCAGATATTGAAATTATTAATTAGACGGCAAACTGATAAAAATTTGTTTTCACTGACAAAGGTTTACTAAAAGGTCGGGAACATAATTAGTGTTCTCCTCTGTCCTTCGAGTTGCAGGGAGTGATAATGGAAGATTCTAAAGGACACAGCAAATCAATATCTGTCTCTCAGACTTGTGTCACCAGAAAAATTTTTTGAGTTTTGGTCACCGTTGATCTACAGGACATGGGGACTGCTCACAACAGAGAGAGTACACCAAGGGCAAAGAATCTTTGCACAGGAGTTAGGATTCATTAACAGAACTTCTAACTGTATATGAAGGGGAAAGGCATGAAACCAGGCTCTCTAAGATAAGCCTGAAGGCAGCACACCACTGTTGGAGGGATGGTGTGGAGTCCTCCAGTCTGCTTCATGATGTGCTGTGTAGACTTGGGCACATTTAAAAACTATAAGAGGAAAGTGATTTTTTTTTCCTAGTCCCATAACTATGACACCATTGTCATAAGCAAAATCTGAGTATTATGGACATGAGTCATATGACTGGTGTGTCATGAGAGATGGTTGCAGGCTCTTCAAGAGGGATGGGTGGGGCCGGTGAGGTGGCAGGTGGAGCTGTGTGTAAGGAAGGGATGGGATTGTATGACACTTGCAGGTGGCAGGGAAGCACCTGAAGGCCTCTGGGTAGAAGATAAAGATGAAAGAAAATAAACACATATTGTTGCGGGGGCTATGCTGTTAACTATCCACCCAGGATTACAAATGGATGCATTTTTCCACAAGGAATTAAGAAGTCTGTCAAGACCACCTGCACTTCTATGAGTGATTTCAGCTTCTCAGGCATCAACTGAGAACATCATAAGCTGACAAAAACAGGTCCAGGAAATTTCTGAAACATGTTGAAAATGATAAATTTTTGGAGCACGTACTAAGGGAAACAGCTAGGACAGGTTTGTTGTTCTCATATTTGTTGATTGCAAACAGAGAAGGCAAAGTGTAAGTTGGTGACTGTCTTGGTCATAGTGACCATAAAATATTTAAGTATCAAATTTTTCACTCCAGGAGAAAAACCTCCAGCAAAACTTGGGCCCTGAATATGGAAAGAGCAGACCTTGGGCTGCTTAAGGAACTACTTTGAAAGGTGCCCATGGAATCTGCTTTTGAAGGTGCTGGATGGAGATTGATGATAAGCAAGGGTCCAGTGTGCTAGGACCAGTACTGTTTAATAACTGCTTTAAAGACATAATGGGATCCAGTGCAACTGCAAGAATTTTGCAGATGACAAGAAGCTGAGTGACAAGCCCCAGAACTGGGCCCACAGAAAATTCATGACTTGCATCAAAGCCAAGTGCAATGCCATGCATCTCAGTCTACAATTTCCTCAACAGGGTAAGTGGCTGAGGAGATGCGGATCTCCTCTCTCAAGTGACCAGCAATAGGGCACAAGGGAATGGAATGAAGCTAGAAGAGGATGTTCAGACTAGGCATTAGAAAGAATTCTTCACTGATGAGGTGGTCAGTTAGAATAGGCTCTCCAATGAAGGGAATATAGCACAAAAATTGTTGGAGTTCCATCTGGATGATGCTTTTAGTAATATGGTTAATGTTTTGACAGATGTGTGACGATTAAGGAGTTGGATTCAGTGATTCTTGTGCATCACTTCCATCTTGAGGTATTCTACAATTCTGTGATAATGTGTACCTTTAGAAACATGAAAATAATCTAAATAGAGACATGTTTGCGGCACAATCTTATAACATTAATGTTAATGTGAGTTATACTGCTAATGCCAGAAGAACAGGACTGAAGAATAATCTTATAACAGTCATGAATAGTTCATTAACTGCTGATTGCTGAATCTTCAGGAATATTTTACTCTCTGTTCACATAAATTCACGTCTCACAATGACAGGTTATGATGATCTATGTATTTACCTTGAAACACAGCATAGCTCATGAAAATTTAATCAACTATTCTAAATGTTTGTTGGGTTTTTTTGAATATAGATGCAGTTTGGGTCACCTCACAGTAAAAAAAAAAAAAATATTAAGCATAACAGTAAAAGATATGGCTTGAAAGGGAAAATTAGAATAATGGAAGCTTCTGATTAGAAAGAAACATAATGAGATTGGAATTATCTATGTAGAGAAGCAGAAGACACAATAAAATAATTGAATATAGGCAAAGTATAGAAATTATAGATAATACATAGATACATACCTGAGATACAATAAAATTAAATTAATTGGGTTCTTCTTAATCACTAAAAGGAAATATGGATGGCGCCCTCTAGTTAACAGTAATAAATAATAATATGTACATAATAATAAGTACTTAACAATGTTCCAGTTACAAATAGTAAGTACTTAAAATATGACGAGTCCATAACTTGGAAAACATGTTCTTATTTTGTATGCAAAGGGAATAGTACAGCTATTTTGCCTAAACAGAGAATTGAAGCCTTAGCAAAAAGAATAAATAAATAAAATAGTTATTTTTATAAAATCACTGCTACCTTTCATTTCCTTTAAAGAATAGATGATTATGCTTCATATGTTTGGATGCATATGTCCTTTTTATTCTTAGTAAAATATGTTGATTTCAAAGTTTCCTGTAGTGGTTTTACCCTATCTGGATGCCTGGCATCGACCAAAGCTTCTCTATCGCTACTACTGTTCTCAGCTGGACAGGGAAGAGAAAATATATTAAAAGGCTCATGCGTTGAGATGAGTACAAGGCGAGACCACTACCCAGTTACCATCACAGGTAAAACAGGCTCGACATCTGGGGATATTAATTGAATTTATTAGCAATCAGAATCAGAGCAGGATAATGAGAAGTAAAGCAAAACTTAAAAATGCCTTCCTGACATCCCTCCCTCCTTCCCAGGCTCTACCTCCTCCTTCCCAGCAATGCAGGGAAGTGGAATGGCAGTTGTAATCCCTTCATCACATGTTGCTCCTGCTGCTACTCAGGAAGAGGAGTCCTTCTCCTGCGCCGCTGTGAGTCCATCCCACGGGGTGCAGTTCTTCACAAACTGCTGCAAGTGGCTCTCTTTCCACAAGGTTCAGTCCTTCAAGAACAGCCTACTCCAGCTTGGGAATCCACAGGGTCACAAATCCTACCAGGGAACTTGCTCCAGCATGGGCTCCTTTCACTATGGGTCCACAGGCCACTGCCACAGGCTTCCAGTGTGAGCTTCCCACAGGATCACAGCCTTCTTTGATGAGGAGTCCTCTGCAGGCTGCAGGTGGATCTCTGCATCCCCTTGGCCCTCCACAGGCTGCAGGGGTACAGCAGCCTCACAGTGGGCTGCATCTCAAGCTGGGGGGGAATCCTAGTTCTGCTACCTGAAGCACATACTACCCCTCCTTCTCACTCACTCATGTTGTCTGCAGAGTTTTCCTCTCACATATTCTCACTCCTCTCTTCTCTGAGCCCAATTACATTTATGTAATAATCTTTCCTTCTTAAATATATTACAGAGTGTCCTGGGGTAACTTTATGATGCGTGTATCCAACTGTCTGTTCTGTTTATGCTGGATATTAAGTTCTACACCTTTAAGACTGGTTCTGAGAGCAAATGTGGGGAAAGAAGGAGTGCACCGTTTGTTTTCAGACACTGCACCCACTCCCCTGCATTCCTGCTTCCGGACTGTATTGTTTTCAGATAGATGGAGGGAGAGAGCTCTCCTTTGCTTTTCAGTTAGTTTTTAGCTAGCTGAGGCAGAGAAGTTGCCTGGACTATGGTTATTTTTTTCTCTTCTTGGGACTGTTTAAACTGTTCTGGGCAGAAAAAATCCAGAAAAATACTGGGAGCTCACACCTGTGGCCCACCAGGGCCCAGGACAGCATTTTCCAGCACCAGAGGCACTGATAAGGGACTGAGTGAGCTGAACCACACACCACAGACAAGGACTTTAGACGGCGGGAGGTATTGTTGTTTAATATTATTTATTTTTTATGCTTTTGAACTCTTTGCTTGCTGAATAAACAGTTCTTTTACTCTTTTCTCCAAGGAATTTTTTTCCCAGACCAGTTGGAAGAGGGGTCACTTGAATTTGCTTTCTAGGGAGACCCCATTCGGAGGTTTCCTCCCAAATTTGCCCTAAACCCGGACACATTCTTGATTGGCTTGGCCTTATCTAATGGTGAGTTCATCCTGGAACCAGCTGACATTGTCTCTGTTGGACACGGAGAAACATTCTAGCAGCTTCCCTCTGCTAGAAGCCACCCCTATAGCTGCTCCCATTCCAATACCTTGCAAAACAAACCCACTACATTTTCATTGCTAAATGCCACAAGAAAGACTGCCTAAATTGCTCAATTTTATAACACAGAAATATCATTATAAGTTAATATTAAAATACAGAAAAATTGAATAGCTTTGTAGACTTGTTAACTTATTAATTTTTGGAAATTTCTGTATACATGGTTATCTACCACTGCTAGTATTTTTAGCAACATATGACAAAGTAGAAGTTGTATCAATTTAGTAAAAGTTCTTCAGTAACTCTCATGAAGCTGGAGACAAAATCACAGTTGTTCATTAGCAATTTATACATGAAGAAAATATACACTTTCTGGTTTATTTTGGTAAAATAGCATAGCCAGATAATATTGTTTTTTAAATAGATTATGCATAATTTCTTGTCACAGTTTTCTTACTGGGTACCCAGATCTTTTGGATTAGCACACCTTTCTGAAAGATTTCCATAAGAGTGTCCCCTAGTTTTCTGTGGGAGCCAAACTTTGTCAGATGACTAACTTCTCCCCAGGGGGCTTAAGTTCTTGGTCCTTCTGACTTAGTCTTTGTTTCTAGTCCATCATGTCGAGCATGTCCAGAAAAGGTTCAGTTTTTATGGGCTGACCCAAGTCATGGACCTGAGCCCCTGTGGTGTGACTGCAGGGTAGGCCAGTGAGAAAGCCACTGCAGCCCCTTGCAGGTTCGGGGTATAGAGGTTGCAGACACATAGAGAGAGCTTGTCAAGCCCTGAGAAAGGGCTTTCTGATGCTAAGTGGGGATTTTTGAATCAAGAAGTGCCAGCATATCCAAGAAAGATGAGCAGCTGTCTCCACACACATCTCTCTGCTCTTGGTAAGCGGTGAGAGTGAAAACTAGCACCTTACTGTGGACTGAACACACTGTCACTCAGTCAAGGAACAGATCATTAAATTTATACTGACTATGACACTTCTTTTATGCTCATAATGCACACTACAATTATTTTTGAATATTCATATGCAAAACTAAACTTCCTGCAAAGAATGTGGTAAAAGCAGTTAATCAGGTAGTTTCTTCACTATATACTCCTAAATCTATTTTTTCATTATCACCTAGAGCACACTGGCCTGAAAAAGTGAAGAAAAATAAAATTTGAAAAAATACTATTTCTTAGCAGCAAACCCCATGAATAGCCCTGGGGATTAAATAAATATGTTGGGTAGCCTGGAGCAAACAGATAAACTTTATCTATTTGCGAATGCATATGATCAATAACAGAAAGTAAGAGATGTGAGTGATTCTCTCCTATTCACTAAACCTAATGTGAATTCTGCATTTCTGCCACAGCAAAATTCACATTTTCCTTGTCCAATCAGTTGGTATATCTGTAAACATGGCCACCAATATCCTGATAATTAGTCTTTAGTTAACAGGTCATTCATCTTAATCTAGGAAAGTAGAGCGAAGCAGGATTTCCTCCCAAGATAGCAACATGTCCTCCAATCTCAGACTAAATACAACTGCTAAAATCCTAACAATTTCTACAGGTTAACTGACAGAAGAGAGGAATAAGATGAGAAGGAATAACTGTAAAGAAGGCTTGTAAAATTATACCATTCATAAATTATTTTTTAAACATGTTAATTTTCAGAAGCTATAAAATAAATTTTTGTTTTACCTTTTCAAGTAACTTTTAGTTTATTAGAATAAAAAAATGATAATATGTCACAATCAAACTCTTCACAGGCCTGTCAAAAGATCTTATAAATAATTTATTCACTGTGAAGTTTCCTGTGTTAAGTAGTTATGATTTCAGTGAACAGTCATTTTAACGAAATAAAGTTTTCAGAGTCTTCATTTGTTCTGGATTTCAGATCTCTCTATTATTTGAAGTAAATATAAATGCTTCTTTTGCAGTATCTTTCTCTGTGAGTCTCTTTGTCAATTATTTTGTGTTCTAAATCTAGCTTATTCTCTTGTGATAAATGCTCAAAATATAAGCATCATGCTGTTTTTGTAGGCAGATGGGGATTTGTGCTTGCTTCTTCATTTACAGATGCTCTAAAAACATTCTAAAAATGAAAGTGGTAAATTCCTATCTAAAGTACTTCACTCTCCTTACTTTATATAAGTATATATTATATTTTACTTTCTGAAAATGTAATGAGGGAGATTTTACTGAACTTGAAATGCAAATTAATTTTTCTACTTTGTCTTATTATTTTTCATTTTATTTCTTGACAATTTAAAAGGAAAGATTGATTTAAATGAAGTTCTTCCATGCAGCCTCTAATTTTCCTTGAAAAAGTAGGTAGTAACTTGGACTTTTTTCCCCATACTGCTGATTACTAAAAATTCTAATCTAATTTTCTTCAAATTGCTAATATTCTTTTAGGTTGCTTTAACTACATGTGGATCCTAGAGAAATCTTGAAATTCTTCAGGTCACTCAGGGAAATGGGTTTTTATTTTTACTTTAAACAATGTCTTAACATTTTAAATTTTTTGACAATTCACATAATATATATGTGACACTTTCAGGAAACTCAATCTATCATATATTAATTTCTAACCATAAGATGTGATCTTCATTAACAACTTTATCAAATGGATATCAGCAATTTCATTTGCAGTAACTCACAGTAAAGTTACTGTCAATAATTTTATTCACAGAAAATTTTCTCAAGTATTTTTAAATTATTTATTCTATTCCACTATAATTAGAATTTATTTGTTTTCTAATCAGCTGTAATCTGCCTTGATCCACCAGTGGAAGTATCTTATATGACATGTATTTAGAATTGTACTTAGATTTCACATTCCAACTTTGCTCCCACTCTCTCATCTGCTCCTTTTCGCCTTCTTTTTATACCACATTTATATAGTTCTTTATATTCCACGTTCATTCCAGCTCTGGTCTCCTTATTTTTTTTGCAAATCCCATCCAAAAACTGTAAGTAAGACAAGGTAATGATTTACTTTTGAATTTTTGAACCTTAATTTTATGAATATTGAATGTTAGCAGTTTTCTCTACAGCAGTTATAGTTCAACTGCTGCAGCACTACTTGGAAAAAGCCACCCTCTGCAGCTGTCAGTATATTGCCGCTTCAAAACCAATACTTTTTGTCAGGTCTTTTTGTAAGGTCGGGTGACCTTATTTAATGAATGAGGATATGTAGGACACATTGCAGCTCTGTGTACGTGGATGTCTTTATATCCTATTAACAATAGAAGACCAAAACATGATGGGTCCTATTAAAAATCAATGTTATATTATTCTACCGTAAAATTTCTGGAATTTAATATCATCAGCTGAGAGTAGGGCAGCACACTATCTTTTCAGAAAGTAACTAGTTCAGTAAGTCAGAGACAGAGCAGTTAATCTTTACCTCAAGAGATAATGATTTAATAAAAATCTGCCTTTTTCATCAACATCATTATCAAAATTGCATACACAGATGATTTATTTTTAGCAAGAGAAAACAAAATTGTTATTGGTTAATAATTTAGACTTTTGTTGTAAATTAAAGAGAAGACATAGTTAGGAAGAGATTTTCTATTATTCAGTGACATATAAAAATAAAGGATGTGGTCTCCCTTTGAGTAAAACTAGTGGTTACAATTTCCAGGTATGTTAAAATCTGGACAAAATATTCTTCAATAATTAATGTTGATAAAAATCTCTTAGTTTGTAAAAAACATCATTGAATATTTTTGTGCCAACCAAAAGTTCTGTAGAAGGCCAAATATTTTATATTTTTCATGAGGAAACCCTTTTTTTCTTCTTAGTATTTTGCTATAAATTTTCCCATGTTTCAATGACCTTATCCATGCATATTTGCATATTCCTATCATACTTATAAATCAGTGACTGGTTGATATGTAATGGGATAAGAAGGAAAAGGCATGACTGAGTTATTTTTATTTCCATGCATTGTTTGGTTGATTCAGATATTTTGTGTATTGAGTTTTAATGTAAACAAAAAAACATTCTTAACAAATATTCATGAGTTAGCCTGCATTTCTACCCTACTAAAATGGCTTCTGCAAAAGGTTTTGTAAACAAAATATCAAAAAAAGTGTGCTAGAGGGACAAGATGTCCCATAGAGTGATCTTGAAATACTTTGGGCCCACATGAAGTTCCTAAAGTTTAGCCAGGCTGAGAGCAAGGATCTGCACCAGTTTAGGTGCCATACCTGGTATAGACTAGCAGTTTAATTGATTGAGATAAGGCCCAGGAACTGGGGGCATTTCTAGATCATTCATTATGCATACTTGCATATCAGAAAATCAACTTCACCTTTGGCAAGACCATTAGCTGAAGGGAGGTGATTCAAGAAAAGACCTGGGTCAATTCAACTGGGTCTGGAGGAGGGTCACAAAAATGATCAAAAAGGTGGAACATTTTGCTTATAGAAAAAGGCTAGAGAGATGAGGTTATTCACTTGGAGAAGAGAAGGCTGTGGTGAGACCTTATGACAGACTTTCAAAATATAAATTAGATAGATAGATAGATAGATAGATAGATAGACAGACAGATAGATAGATAAAGACTTTTTAATCAAAGCATGTAGTATCAGGACAAGAAACAATGATTTCAAACAAAAAAAGAGTCAATCTAGATTAAATAGAAGAAATTCTTCACTATGTGAGATGTGAGATACTAGAACATGACCCTTCATTGATAGTGATCAAGGTCAGGTTGGATGGAGCTTTGAGCAACCTGGTCTAATGACAGATGTCTCTGCCTATGGCAGGCGGGTTGGACTGGATGATCTTTGAAGGCCCTTTTCAAGTCAAACCATTTTATGATCCTATGATTATGCTTTGAAGTGCATTTTTTTTTTTTTAATTCAGCCTAGAAGTGAATACCTATTTTGTCCACCATTGATCTGGATAATAAAATACCGAAAACACTGATGTCAGAGCATTGAGCTATCACTAAAAAATTAGACCCCCTACAATATATTTGCTTACAGAGGACAATATGCACGTATAAACATGAACTATTTTCCTGTCATAGTATACTGCTGTGCCAATGCTTCTTTCATATTTTGTTAATATATAAAAATAAAAATAGAAAAAGATACATATATATATGATGTTTTCCCTTCCCCTCCGACCCCTCTTGGGTTGCTAGCTCAGTTCTTGGGGGACCCTGGGGAGAGGGAGACATCAAGATAGGGAGAAGAGATCCAAAAGAGGCTCCTTACCTACAGGATTATTCCAAGGTTTTATTCTTGAAGGGGTCCCAGGGCTAAAAGAGCTAACACAGAAGAGCAGAGGTTTATCTAGGTCTCTGTCCAGCACCGATAAGCTGGCTCTCCGCCAATAGGCCAGAGATGGGGAGAACAGGGGCAGACCACAGGGTCAGGCATTAGGGGGCCTTTCTTGGGGTATCCTATTTGAGAGGGTTACAACATATATACATATATTGATATTTAAAATTTTTTGTATTTTGGTAATAGTGATAAATTTTGAAGTTTATTTTGGTGGAATCAATACAGTATTTACTAAAACACACTATTAAATGCTGTATGTTAATGTGCTGGTTTTGGTGCAGGTAGTAACCTTTCTTCTCAGTGGCTGGTGTAGGGCTGTGCTTTGGATTTGTGCTGAACACAGGGTTGATAATTCAGAGATGTTTTTGTTATTGTTGAGCAGGAATTGCACAGAGCCAAGGCCTTTCCTGCTTTTTGTATGGCCATGCTGGTGAGAAGGCTGGGTGTGCATGGGAGGTTAGGAGGGGACACAGCTGGGACAGGTGACCCCAACAGACCACAAGGATAATCCAGAGCATGTGACATCATGTTCAGTGTATAAAGTGGAGGGAAGAACGAGGAAAGGGGGGACATTTGGTGTGATGGTGTTTGTCTTACCAAGTCACCATTACAGCCCTGCTCTGCTGGGTATGGCTCAACACCTGCTCACCCATGAGAAGCTGTGAATTCATTCCTTGTTTGGTTTTGTTTATGTGCTCAGCTTTCCCTATTAAACACTCTATAACTCAACTCATGAGCTTTGCAAGCTTTTACCCTTGCAATTTTCTCCCTGATCCTGCTGGTGCGGGAGTGAGCAGCTGTGTGGGGCTGGGCTGCTGGCTGGGGTTAAGCCCTGACAGCTATTTAACTGCAGAAAAAAGGCTGATTTTCAGAAAATTATGAATCAGAATCAAATTACCTGAGGGAAAGGTGCTTTATTTTGCTATTTTTTCTAGCTTTTTGTGAATTTCTTTTTAATTTTGTATGCTAAGAGAAAAATCTCTGTGTAATTAATTTTTTCTTTCAATACGGCACTTTAGGATTACCTATTTTAAGAGTTAATAAAGAACATTTAAGCATATGCCTCAATTAGGACACACTCTCTTCAACAAGCCATTTAATTATATTAATTAATCACAATCCTTTCAACAAACTCATGGATACAGTTAAAATAGGAATAAAACTGGACCAAGAAGAAAATATAGAAACTGTTCTGCTAGATGTAACAAAGCCTATTGTTAAAGTCTTTGCATTGGAAAATATTTTCTGATTCTCTGACAGAATTTGTAACCCTGAATTATCTGGACACTAGAAAAATTGCACATCTCAGAACAGAACTAAACCATGAAAACAAAATCTTAGAGACTATTACACTTCTGTCAATAAGTAATGTGTCTGAAAACTGATTTCAGGAACTTAAAGTCTTTATCCAGGATTTCTGGATATTTTATCTTTTCAACACCTGGTGACAAGATATTTTGGAAAGATGAGTTCTAAAGAAATAGAAAATTGTATTTTTTTTCTTAAAAATTCAAAGCTTCATGGTTTTTCCGACTCTCCTTTAGAATATTATACTCTGGTGTACTCTAGTATAGCATAGATCTATGCAAATGTCCTGTGATGGCTTTATGATGCTGAATTGTATCCCCATTTGTCTGTTCAGCCCAGAAAAAAGTTTTGCATCTTTAAAACTAGATCTGAGAGTGAAGGTGGGGGGAGAAGGAGAAGTGATAGAATGTCTGAGGCAGCTGTATACAAAAACATAGAGATAAGAGCTTCAACTTTCTCTCTCACAGACTGTGTTGTTGGCAGCACAGACAGCGGGAGAGAGCTCTCCTTTGCTTTTAGTTCATATTTTTTTAGCTAGCTGAGGCAGAGAAGTTCCTCGGACTGTGGCTTTTGTTTTTCTTGGAACTAATCAACCCCACTCTGGACTGGAAACTGAGAGGAGCACCAGGAGCTCACACCTATGGCCCACCAAGGCCCAGGACGGCATTTTCCAGTGCAGGAGGGACTGATAAGAGACTGAGCTACAGCCCATGACAAGGACTTTCTGAATCTGCCATCTCTTCAGAACAGCAAGAAGTTTTGTTGTTTAATATTATTCCTTTTTAATGCTTATGAATACTTTGCTTGTTAAATAAACAGGTTTTTTCCACTTTTCTCCAAGGAAATCTTTTCCCAAACCAGTAGGGGGAGGGGTTGCTTGAATCTGCTTTCTAGCAGAAAGTTTCCTCCCAAATTTGCACTAAACCAGGACAGCAATTGATTTCTTTGCCTCTAACTTGTATCCTCATTATCAGCCTTCCCAAACACCCTATACACCAAACTGTGTTTGAGGCACTTTGAGCTAAAATGTAGAGCTGTGTTTTGTATGAAACCTGATCCTTATAATGCTCCTGGGGAGTTTTCAGAACAAGGACTTTATTACTCAAATGGTTTTGAAGTTACTCTTTCTCCTCTACTCCAGTCCTGTGAGACCAGAGTAAGACAGGGGATCTGTTGAAATGAGTCAAGGAGAAACACGAAGTTAATCACCTCATCCCTCTTCTCTACACTTGAAAAGCCCAGCTTAGGGTGCTGAATACTGCTCTGGGGTCTCCAGAACAAGAGAAATAAGGGTCAATCTGTAGATGTGTCACAAAAATTATGAGTATTATTCTAGAATCTTGCTTTGGCAATGATTATACTTTCTGTGTCTCTAGTGACATTTTCACTGGCACAACACATTCCATATAGAAGTATTTAAACTGAAGAACTGTTCTTCAGTTTAGCAAAGAGAGACTACATAATTACTTCCAAAGATTAAATACCGGGGGGTTTATTCTTAAAAAAAAAAAAA
>VWYO01024111.1:0-59017 GCA_013400275.1 Rhadina sibilatrix
GGAGCCCGGGCTGTGCTGCCTGGCTCGGGGGGATCCCCGGGACAGCGGGGCCGGGAGCTCCGGGATGGGCCATGGGTGCTCCGGGATGGGCCATGGGTGCTCCGGAGCCCGGGCTGTGCTGCCTGGGGTGTGTCCTGCACCCAGAGGAGCCCCCCTCACACCCCAAATATAAGGTGCGTTCTANGTGGGTGCTCCGGGATGGGCCGTGGGTGCTCCGGAGCCCAGGCTGTGCTGCCTGGGGTGTGTCCTGCACCCAGAGGAGCCCCCCTCACACCCCAAATATAAGGTGCTCTCTACCCCCTGCCAGGACAGTGGGGAGAAAGCAGATCCTGCACCCAAGGGAACCCCCCATGCCCCCACTCGGCAGGGTCAGTCCTTGTCCCACCTCCCTGAGCACTGCCCCAGACCCTGCTCACACTGGCATTTACTGAAAGCCCAGAACGCCCCCAAATTAAAGCAGAATAAACCACATAAGAAGTCCCCCTGCAACACCTGGGCACCCCACAACCAGAACCAGCCTCGGGCTGTTTCCATTGNCAACCAGAGCCAGCCTCGGGCTATTTCTGTTGCTCTGCACACGGGGAGACCCCCAGGGTGGGGGGGCTTCAGGGTGCTCCAGGGAGGGGAGGATGTGATTAAGAGGGGAGCAATTCCTTCCTGGGGTGTATCCTGGACCCAGGAGAGTCCCCTCTCCTGCAAAAGGGTCACATCCTGCACCTGAGGGGGACAGGGTGCTAAGGGGCCACATTCTGCACCTGGAAAGACCCCCAGGATGAGAGGCTGCAGGATGCTGTCCCCCTCGGGAGGAATCCTCTTTCCTGGGATGTATCCTGCACCCAGGGGAGCCCCCCACACCTCCTGCTGTAGGGTGCTAAGGGGTCACATTCTTCATTTGGAGACACTCTCCCTTCCCACTTCAGGGCAGGCCCTGCTCTGGGATGTGCTACAGGGCCACATCCTGCACCCTATGGAATCTCCATCCCAGAGCGGGGCTGGATCCTGCACCCAGGGGACACCTTCTCCTTCCCCTCCCTCTGGGACAGATCCTGTGTCCCAGGACTCCCCACCCCTCTCCGCAGTGTCCTGCAGGGACACCCAGCCCTACCCCATATCCTGCAGGAAAAGATGCTGCACCCCAGGGACCCCCCACAAACACCCTTCGGGCTGGGGGCTGCACCCGAGGGACCCCTCCCTCAAAAACTCCTCCCCCTGAGGATGGGGCCCCACCCAGATGACATCGACCCCCTTTTGCTGCACCCCCATGCCACAAACACCACAAAACAGGGATTCTGCACTGAGACCCCTGCCAGGACAGGGGGGAGAAGGCAGATCCTGCACCCACAGTAACCCCCACCCCAGGGTCCCACCCGGCAGGGTCAGGTCCTGCCCCCAGCATCCCCGGGTGCCCCCCCAGTCCTGCTCACTCTGGGTGCTTGGTGAGACCCTGTAATCCCCTCAAATTAATGCAGAACAAACCACACAAAAAGTCCTCCCCAGATCCAGCATTGCGGGCTAATTACATTATTGATACTAATTAGGGCAATGGGGCTGGGCTGGCGGGGACCTGGGAGCAAACACAGCCTCACCTAGAAGAATTTTGGGCAAGAATGGCTGGTTTGAGTGTAGGGTGCAGGTGTGAGGTGGTGTGGCCATCCCTGTCCTTGTCTCCATCCCTGTCTCCACCTCCAGCCCCACCCGTGCAGCTGCGTGCGCCCCTTCCCCTCCCCTCCCAGCTGCAGGCAATGATCACCTCTGGTTAAAGGCAGCAGATCCCAGCTACCTCTCTGCTCCTGGGGGAGGGCAAGGCTGGAGGAGCTCTCAGAGGTGAGCTGGGAAGAAGCAAACCAACCAACTTCTTAAAATGCCTTATTTGTGCTTTGCTTTTCTGATGCGTTTAGCTTTGCAGAGGGGGTGGCTTTTATGCAATGTGCTGAATGGCTTTGGTGTTATCATAAGTGTCTAATTAGCCTGGTGCTAATTAGTGCCCTGGCAAGGACAGGGTGGGGGCAGTAGTGTGTTCAGGCCCTGCTTGGCTCTCTCTCAGCAGAGGTTGTGTAGCCACGGGAAGTGTGTGTGACCCCAGCACTGAGCGTGGGCAGCAGCGATGGAGCCGGGACCCCCTGCCCTCCACAGCCCCTCAGATCCTTCTGGCCTCCCTGAGCCCCCGAAGGCAGCAGGGGGATGTGCCTGGCAGAGCCTGCGCTGCCTCCGCCGCCCCAGGCAGAAGAAGAAAGTGGCTTATTCTGCCCACATCTGCAAGCTCCTGAACCGGGTGAGTCCCGACGGGGCTGGGGCACAGCCTCACCTGCGTGTCCCGGGCTGGACGCTGGGTGGTGGCTGAGCAGGGCTGCCCAGGGCCCTGGTGTCACCAGCCCTGGAGGGGTTTGAAAGGTGTGTGGATGTGGTGGGTTAATGGTGGCCTTGGCAGTGCTGGGGGAGTATTTGGATTTGATCATTCTGGGTTTTTCCTACCGGAATGATTCCGTGATCCCAAACTGAAGCTGGGCCTGGGCAATGCCAGCTGTGCTGAGCTGTTGGTTGCTCTCCCCACAGAGGTGTTCCACTGGGGATTCCTGCCTGGTGCCATCTGTGCTGGCCTGGCTGGGCAGTCCCCAGCTCCTGGGGGATGTGGCCCTGGAGGCCTCTCGGCTGTCCCGCTATGGCAGGAGGAGCCACCTCGGCCACCGTGAAGTCCTGCTGGCCACCAAGCTGGTGCTGCTGCGTGAGCTCTACAAACCTCCTCCAGGATCCTGAGCCGTGAGCTGAGGCACGATGGGACAGTGTTTGTAGCATTTTAATGTGGTTTTGGTCAATAAAGCATTCTTTGGCATTGTTTAATGGAGCCTCCTCCCTGGGCTGGCACTGCCAGCGCTGAGAGCAGCAGGTGTTGGGCTGGGTACCTGTGTGCCCCAGGAAGAGGTGCAGGATGAGGTTGGTCACACACACCTGCCTCAAGAAATGCTCCCAGGGCAGCCTCCTGTCTCTGTCAGCCCAGGCTGCCCTGGGAGGTGGGGAGGAAGGGGCTGTTGGGTAGCTGGGTGCATCTTTGCAGCCTATTTGGCCAAGAGAAGCAGAAGGAGGAGAGGTGGATGTTATTCCAAGCCCTGGGGGAATGGCAGCCTTGGAGGCAGCAGCATTCCTGGTGATGCTGTGCCAGGTGTTGGCACTGAATGACCCATTTTGTTTCCAGGCTCTCCATGGAGCCCCCTGCACGTGCCAGTCCCAGGGATGTCTCCAGCCTCCTGCCCTCAGCTCCAAATCCTGCCTTGGGGATGGGCAGGGTACAGGGCAGTGCCCAGCCACCCACCTTCCCAGAGAGGGTTCTCAGTCCCAGTGAAGTGCCAACAGCTCCTGGCAGCACTGGGACACCCTCCCTGGGGCAGCCTTTCCAGCTGCTGTGCTTGCCTTCCCAGGAGCATGGGCAGGAGGCTGGAAAAGGGATGGATCCTTCCCAGGGATTGGGCTTTGTAAGGTTGGCATGAGCTGAAGGCTGTGAGGGTCCCTTCTGAGGGAGGTGGTGGCAGCTCTGCCCACCCTGGAGGCTGCCTCACTCACCTGGTGGGCACCACTGGGCTTTGGGGGGACTTGCTGGACTATCTGGTACAGTGGCACTGCAGTGCCACCCACACAGGAACCGTGGGTGTCACCGGTGGGAAGCAGCCCTGGCTGTGTCCCCAGGCTGCTCCTGTTTGCTCTCTCCACTCTCCTGGGTGTACCCAAGCCCCGTGCAGTGCTTGGGCTGTCCCCTGCCAGTGCCCTTTGGCTGTTTCCTTGTTAAACAGCAGGATCACAGCTGCCCTTAGTGAGCAAGCCCTGCCCAAGGGCTGAGGGTTGAGCTTTGATGTCCCTGCTGCCTGCACTGCCCCGTTGTCACACCCCCTGCTGAGGAACTTCAGCTCAATCCAGTCCCTTTTCTGGCAGCTCTGACTCTTTGGGTTGATTAGGATTGGCTCAAATAGATGGGTTTGGAGCCAAATCCTACAGGAAAGTCCTGGCCTTTGTAGAAATAAGAGCTGCAGCTGAACCTGAGGACACACCCAGGCTCCTGCACAGCCCCTGCCAAGGCTGTTTTTACCTCCAGCATTCCTGGCTGGGGTCTGTTCAGCCTGCCCCAAGAGCTCAGGGAGAGTTCTGTGCCTCTGATACATCTGGTTGGGAGCTTCACCATCCTGTCAGTGTTTTCTCTTGTGTTACAGCAAGAAAAACCCAAGCAAAGCATTCATTCAGTGCTTCTTGTCCCTGCAGACAGCCTGGAGCCATTGACCCCTTCCTTCTCTCCTCTTTATTTCTGTACTTGGAGCCCCAGCTGCTGCTGGGAGGGGGACATGTGGAGCTGCTCTTGTGCAGTGTGGCTGTCTGACTTCTTAACCCCTGCAGTAACTGTGTGGGATCACTGCCTGGAAGGGAAGCTGAGCCTGGAGCCATCCCTAGCTCCCAGGGGAAGCAGCTGGAGCAGAGGAGGTGCTGGGAGAGATCACCAGGGGAGGTTCCTGGCTGGGACAGATTTGGTGTTGTCAATGGACCTTCCTCAAAACTTGTAGCTCAGCTGGGCTCTGGAGAGGCAAAATATCGGCTGGCACAGGGTGCCCAGAGCAGCTGTGGCTGCCCCAGCCCTGGCAGTGCCCCAGGCCAGGCTGGACAGGGCTTGGAGCAGCCTGGGATAGTGGTAGGTGTCCCTGCCATGGCAGGGGTGGCACTGGAAGGGTTTTAAGGTCCCTTCCAACCCAAACCTTTCTGGGATTTTATCAGGTTGTTCTCTGATGCTTTAGCTGCTCATCGGCCGGGTCTCTCTTTAAAAACATGAATTTTGCTTTGGTCATTTATATTGATTCTTCCTTTCTTCTTTCTTAGCTTCCTCTGGTGTTTTTTTTTTCTATTTCACGAGGCAGGGCCTCTTCCTCCTTTCCACAATTCCCCTGCTGGTAAATGGCTCTGTAACCGTTTGTGAGGGGATAACTGTGCCCTTTCCTCTTCTCCATTTTTTCAAAAAGGGAAGTAATAAAGAAAATTAGACAACACATCAAACTTTCCAGCCCAACACACACACATTACTGTTATGGTCTTGAGCCAAGGAGGATGTCAAACTGTAAACAAATTAAATATTCACTTCCCAGGCTTTTGTAATTAAAGTAGTTTCTTTTATGGAGTTTTCCAGGAAGTTTTATGGAGACCAAAATGAGACTTCCCAAGACTGCAATGTGACTGTTGCACAAATACATGAACATTTATAGTGGGAGAACATTAACATCCCCTCTAAGGTCAGTGTGTGCAGAGCCAGACACCCTGCAAAAGAACACAGATGAAGCAGAGTCCTCAAGGCTTTTGTTTCTCATAAGGGGAAATCTTTCCCAAAGCTGTTCCTGAGAATCCTCTTGAGGATGTTTTTCTTCCTGGGAGCAGAGGGTGGAGGAGCCTGAGGCAGCATGAGGGGTTGTGGGGCTGCCGTGTGCCTCAGCAGCATCCAGCAGCTTGGTTTCCTCTCAAGGAAGGAATTGCCCCATGGCAAAGCTTCACTCTAAGCCACTTCTATTTACAGCCAGGTCTGTGATTCCCCAGGCTGACGAGGGCTGGGAATCCAGCCAAAACCACCAGACTCAGTTGAACAGAAGGGAAACATCTTGAGATGTTCACCAGGTCTGACTGCAGCTGATTCTGCAGCTTCCTGGATAAAAATCCCTCCCTGCTCTCCTGGAGATGTGATGCTGAGCCACGGCCAACCCAAACCAGCACAAAACAGGCTGTTCAGGAGAAAAGGACTCCAGGCAGAGCTTAGAAACCCCTTCCAGTGTCTAAGGGGGCTCCAAGAAAACTGGAGAGGGAATTTGGACAAGGCATGGAGTGCTAGGACAAGGGCTTCCAACTGCCAGAGGAGATATTGGGATAAATAGTTCCCTGTGAGGGTAGGCAGGCCCTGGCACAGGGTGCCCAGAACAGCTGTGGCTGCCCCTGGATCCCTGAAAGTGTCCAAGGCCAGGCTGGGCAGGGCTTGGAGCCACCTGAGATAGTGGAAGGTGTCCCTGCCCATGGCAGGGGACTGGCACTGGATCATCTTTCAGGTTCCTTTCAACCCACACCATTCTGGGATTCTGTGACAAGGGATGGAAGCCCCGGCTGACCACTGAAATCTCAGGCTCCTGTACTTTGGCTTCACAGCAGAGTGTTGAGGAGTTGTTACCCTGTTAGCCCAGTGCATAACATCCATTAAAATTCCTTAAAGAAACAAAAAGGAAGTTTTTATAGCATGAAGATCTTTGACAACACTCACCCAGCTTTATGGTCCCTCCTCACTGTCCCCAGCACGGTTCTTCATCCTTCCCCACCTGCTGTGGGCCTGAGGCAGCCCAGCAGAGCTGCTCCTGCCTCCAGGCAGCTGGAAAGTCACAGGGATGGGAGCAGACCCCTTCTCCAAACATCCAGGCCGAGGGCAGTTTTCACCTGCCTGGAGCCACGAGACCCTTGGGAACAGCAGCAGAGCAAGCAGAGCTGGAGGGGTGCCTGGAGCAATTGCTGCTCCCCCTGATCCAATGCAGGGTAAGCACAGCTGAAGCCCCTCATGGTGGATGTTTGTTTGATTTGTGCTCTTCCCTCCTGAAACTCTCACTGACGGAACCCGGCACAGCCGCTCTGGCCTGGCCCAGGGCTGTGTTTACACTCAGCCAGTCCCCAAAGTCTGACTAAAGCTCTGACTGCAGCCTCACTCTGTGGTTCCTCATCCTCTCCAGGCAGACACAGAGCAGTTTATTCCCTTCTTTTCCAAGGCAGCCTTTTGTTTATTGGAGGAGGGTTATCCCAGGAAGGGCAGGAAGCGCAGCTGCAAAGGGGAGGCTGGAGGTCAGCTCATCCCAGCTGTCCCAGGCCCTGCTCCTCTGCACCAAACAGCCCAATTCTTTCACTCTTCCCTCAGAGATCACATTTTCTAGATTTCCTCTAATCCTCACTGCTAACAAAACAAGGGAGGTTTTTCAGGATATGCTGTAAGAAGGAAGGAGCAAGGTCCCATCCCAGTCCTTGCAGGTGGGATCTGCTGTGGGATCTACTGAGGAATTCCAAACTCACCTGGCATTGTGTCAGGCTTGCAAAAGAACAGGTTAGGAAACAAAGGCAGAAAAGCAATTCTGGAAGGACCAACCACCTTTGTCCAAGCTTCAGAAACCAAGAGTGTTGCATCATATAAATATCCAGCTCCATCAGAATTCCTCATCCCTACCTATGTGACCTAAAGAATTCTGAACTTGGTGGTTTTTGTGAAATAGGTGACTTATTGGGTCTTCCTTGTCCATCAGCTCTCCTGCTTCTGCAGATGTCTCAAGCAATAACACGGAACACCTTCACCTGCAGCAGCCCCCACATTCCCTGCCCTCCCCCTGGGCCAAGGGAGGAGATGCCAGACCACACCATGGCCCCTGGATATGATGCTGCTTCTCCTGACCATAAAAAAAAAAAATCATCTCCTAATTTACCTAACAGAAAAAAAAGGCTTTGAAGAATAATTACAGTCTCCCTGTATTGCTTTTTCCCTCCTGGAAGTTATTCCATTCCATTCCATTCCATTCCATTCCATTCCATTCCATTCCATTCCATTCCATCCCATTCCATTCCGTTTAAATTTTACTCTTCTCCATTTCTCTTCTATTTTATTCTGTTTTGTTCCATCCCATCCCAGGTTAGGCCAGCTGCAATGATGTGCCATCCCAAGTGGGAATGCTAATTGAAGGGGCAGGTTTCCAGCTGTCTAAGATGCAGTGAAATGCTTGGGAAAATCCCTCACAGACACCTGGGCTCCCAATGCCAAAAGAATGTAAAAAATCTACATAGGTGTTTTCTTTATCTCAAAATCTTCCAAACCCCTGGATCTGACACAAACTGGCACCCTGAGCTCAGCTGTGTGGTATCAGCAGCATTTGGTGTGACAACCACCCATTCATCATCCAACACCGTGTTATCTGAGCAAAAGGATTCCTGAGGGCATGATCTTTCCACAGTCATTAAAAATGTGTTGTGAATGTTAAAAAACTCTCCCCAGCCACCTCAGTGCAGCATCCAGGGCCTGGGGCTCTCCTGGCTGTTTGAGAACAGTCCCAGACAGGAGCTGAACGTGGCCAAGTGCACTGGAATCTCCAGTTCCTCTGTGCTCCAATTCCTGGGAAAACTGTCAATGGCTGTGCAGGAGAGCAAAAAAAAAACACCCCAAGATCAAGGGTGGTGAGACTCTGGCACAGGGTGCTCAGAGCAGCTGTGGCTGCCCCGTTCCTGGAAGTGTCCAAGGCCAGGTTGGATGGGCATTTGGCTGATCTGCTCTAAATCTAAATCTGATCTTCCTGTGCTCACCACAGGAAGGTGTCCCTGCCTGTGGCAGGGGGTGGAACTGGTGATCCTTAAGGTCTCTTCCAGCTCAGATCATTTTGGGATTCTGTGGGCACAGCTCAGCAGAGATTCTGAAGAAACAGAACAGCCAAGGAGAGGTCCTGGTTGCCCACTTGAGTGGTTTTCAGCCTGGCTGGAAAGAGTTTTGCCTGGACCCTGAAGTCCATGACTTGTCTGACTTCACTGTCAGCTACCAGAATTCGTGAACAGCAAATATTTGATGGGCCCAGGCAGAAAAGAGTTTTATGGATTTAAAGTGAAGTGATCCAGGGCAGTTGTTTGAGAGGGAGCTGGGCTCAGCCTCCCCAGGTCTCTGTGTGCATGAGGCAGCCAGAGCTTGCTGAAGCAAGGTAAAGCAAGGACGGTGTGGTACAGAAATGACACAAGGACGGCGAGTCTGACCTAGAAGAACCCAAGGGCCAGACAAAAATAAAAGAGAGGCTGAACTGCAGGAAGTTCCTGCCTGCTCATTTCCTCGGGTCCCTCTGGATGGCAGCACAACCCTCTGCTCCATCTGTGGCTCACCCGGGTTTCTGTCGGCGGTAAATGCTGTGTCCCATCTCCAGACCATTAATGAAGAGAGATTCCCAGCAGGAAGCACGGGGGAGGAGTGACAGTTAAATGTTTAAGGTGGAAGGAGTCAAGAAGCAGGTACTGACTTGCTGGGCTCCAAACAAAGCCAGAGCCATTCAAATGTTTGGTGGGTGACTCCTACTGTGGCTCAGCCAGCAGCTCCTGCAGCCTCCCTGTGACTCCTGGGGGTGTTTGGAGCTACGGGGCTGGGATCTGCCGAGCTGTGACAGGATGGACAGCTGACACTGCAGTGACTTCTTCCTGGTGTCCCCATCCCTGCTCACTGCCCTTGTCCTACGGGCTTGCTCTGGTCAGTGCAAGGCCACCCAAAGAGCTCAGGAGGTCTAACTCCCAACACAAACACACAGAAGTTTCTCCTCAGGCTATTTCCTCTTCCTGTCCCCTTTCTCCTGGTGCCACCAGGCAGCAACGACTGGAAAAGGCTCAGCAGACCCCTCCCCACTGCTCCACAGCGCTCTGATCTCCCCTCCCCACATTCCTCCATGCTCAGGGAAGCCAGGACAGCATCCTGCATGGCTGCTGGCCTTCATCCTCACTAAAAGAGTCAGGAGAAGCTTGTGCAGCCTCTTCCTTGGCACCAGCTTGCTCCGACAGCCCTGATGCCTGCAGGGATAGAAATCATGGATAGTGGGACCTTCTGAGGGGATGAGCTGCTGAATGTGTCCTGGTCTGACTCGGGTCCTTGGCTTGGCCACCCCACCCTGGCACCAGCACTGGGGCAGGGCTGGGTTCATGCTCTCCCACCTGGCTGAGGATGGCACAAGATAGAGTTGCTCCATCAGGAAATGGGGCTGGGGTCCTGCCCTGGGATCTCCTTCAGCCTGCGAGGGGGCTGCAGCCCAGGGCAGGATGGGGCAGTGGGGATGGGGATGCCTGGGGCTGTGTTTGGATCCATGCTAGGAGGCAGCCAGAGGCTGTACATGAGACCACTTTGGGAGCTGGATGTGAATGAAGAGAAAGTGTTTGAGAGGGTCACACAAATGTTTATGTAGCTCAGAAAAGAAGATGGATGGGATGGGATGGGATGGGATGGGATGGGATGGGATGGGATGGGATTTACAGTGACCATCTACTCCAATGCCTGACCACTTCAGGGATGACCAGAAGTTACCATTGTTAAGGGCGCTGTCCAAATGCCTCAACACTGACAGGTTTGGGGCATTGACCACCTCTCCAGGAAGCCCATCCCAGTGCCTGACCACCCTCTTGGTAAAGATGCTTCCCAGTGTCCAGCACAACCCTCCCTCTGTGGAGCTTTGAGCCATTCCCAGGCATCCTGTCCCTGGATCCCAAGGAGAAGAGCTCAGCACCTCTGTCTCCACATCCTCTCCTTGGGAAGCTGCACAGAGCCACAGCTGAGGTCAACCCTCAGCTCCCTTCTCTCCATGTCTTCCAACCCATCACTAGCTTGGTTCTCCTCCTCTGGACACATTCCAGGGTTTTTCCCCATCCTTCTCAAATGTTGGGACCCAGAACTGCACACAGTTCCTATGTATAGGATCAGAGTTACAATAAATTTGTATAAATTTGACTTAGGATGGGAAAATCNGCATTGACCACCTCTCCAGGAAGCCCATCCCAGTGCCTGACCACCCTCTTGGTAAAGATGCTTCCCAGTGTCCAGCACAACCTTCCCTCTGTGGAGCTTTGAGCCATTCCCAGGCATCCTGTCCCTGGATCCCAAGGAGAAGAGCTCAGCACCTCTGTCTCCACATCCTCTCCTTGGGAAGCTGCACAGAGCCACAGCTGAGGTCAACCCTCAGCTCCCTCCTCTCCATGTCTTCCAACCCATCACTAGCTTGGTTCTCCTCCTCTGGACACATTCCAGGGTTTTTCCCCATCCTTCTCAAATGTTGGGACCCAGAACTGCACACAGTTCCTATGTATAGGATCAGAGTTACAATAAATTTGTATAAATTTGACTTAGGATGGGAAAATCAGGAGCTAGATATGGGATGAGGGACCACAGCCAGCTTGGGAGCTCACATCAGCAGGTTGGGAAACCTGGAGCACAACTGGGATCCCACACCTGAGGTGTCACCCACAGCTCAGGAAAGACTGGAAGCCTGGCAGATCCATGGGGGAGCAGAAGTTTGACACGGGAGGGTTCTTCCATCTGGCAGGGAAAAGGAAGAACACATGCCAGAGCTGTTGGCCAACAGAGACATGTGGGACTGGGAAACAGCACATTCTTTACAGGGGAGGTAATTAATTGTTGGAGCTGCTCATTAAGGCATTGGCAGACTCAGTACTGACAGTCACAGCTGGGGCTCCAGGCCTTTGCTATAAGAGGTTTTTCTTCAAATGGGAGTCATTTCAGTGCTGTCCTGCATCACCCAATGCTTTCTTCAGAGTCAGCCCTGGGTTGGCACACTGGGTTGAAGTGTGGCCTTAGGAGCTGGGGAGCTGGAGCTGACCGTGACAGTCCTGCAGGTGTCACACCTGGGAGGGCAGGGTCCTCCAGTGATGGCTTCTGGGCAAACAGATCTTTACTCCATCTCTAAGTGAGGGAATCCTCTGGAGCTCTTGCTTAGTCCCTGTGTGGTTGCAATCAAATCCTTACCCAGTAACAGGCTGGGAGAGCTGGGGATGTCCAGCCTGGAGAAGGGAAGGATCCAGGAAGTACTTAGAGCCCCTTCCAGGGCCCAAAGGGGCTCCAATAGGGCTGGGGAGGGACCTGGGACAAGGGATGGAGGACAGTACACAGGAAATTGCTTCCCACTGCCCAGGGCAGGGATGGATGGGATATTGGGCAGGAATTGTTCCCGGGGAGGGTGGGGAGGCCCTGGCACAGGGTGTCCAGAGCAGCTGTGGCTGCCCCTGGATCCCTGGAAGTGTCCAAGGCCAGGCTGGATGGGGCTTGGAGCAGCCTGGGATACTGAAAGATGTCCCTGCCCATGGCAGAGGGTGGCACTGGATGGACTTTAGGGCCCCTACCCACCCAGACTGCTCTGGGATCCCATGACAGGTTAGATCTTCTCTCACCTCACTCTCCCATCATACACAGCAGTTCCCAGTGCCAGAGCAGGAACTCTTGGCCACTCAGGCCTGGATTGAGCCTTGACCATACATCAGTTTCTATTGTGGCCTTTCACATTTCTTACACCTGGCACCAGCAGACTTTGTCTTTACACTGGTGGCTATTGTCTACTTGGAATCCACAGGTATGAGAAGAGCGTCTCCCTGTTAACCCCTTCACTTGGTAAGAAAGGTGGGAAAACCAAAACATGGGTGTTGTTTCAGGGATGCAAGCTGAAGCTGTGTTGGCCCTGCCCGGGCTGTTTGCAGTTAACAGCTTCTGTGTGAGTGTGAACACCCAAGTGCCACTGTGAGGTGACCTGTGCTCCCCCCGCACGGAGCGGGTGCCAAGAGGCTGCACATCGCCAAGTGTTTACAGTAATCCTTGGCAGGGACCCAGGGCTCCAACAAAGACATCTGCTAATCTGCAGAGAGGAGCTTTCAGGAAAGAGAAGCTTGAGGGTTTCAGGGAAACTCTGCTCCCAGCCAGGCTCTGCGAGTCACAGACTTGCCTGTCCCGGCTGGAGAAGCACACCTGAGTCTCCCGAGACTGGGATTTGTCTCAGACAGCAGTTTCCCTTAGGTTCCCTCTCTTGGATTAATTATTCTGCAGCACTCGTGGCCTCTGTCCTCATTCCTGGAGCCTCCTGGCTGTGCTGGGATCAAAGGGGATCCTTGTGAGACATCCACGTGGGACCTGAGCCGGGCCAGGAGCTCAGTGACCAAGCAGAGCTGCTCCCTCCTTCCCTCCCTGAATCACGAGGCTGAGGGAAAATGGGACAAGGAATGAGGTGCTGGTGAGAGCCTGGCAGCAGAACAAAGCCTGATCCTGCTGCTGTGGAGTTCAGCCACTGTCCCCATCAGAGCCAGGTGCTAGGTGCTGTACAGACTTTGGGGCTCACCAAGGTGAGATTTCCTCACATTCCCTCACCTCAATGTGCCAAACCAGTCAGGTGCAGCCCCTCTGCCCCAATTCAAACTCCCTCTTTGGAAATACCCATCCATATTTTTTACAGCTCTGAGGGAAATACGCCAATTTCCCAGGAAATGAGCTCAAAATCCAGGCAGCTCTGAAGTTTTAAGGTGCTCAAAATTCAGACAGATTTGAAGTTTTTAAGGGCTTCCCTTCTCTGAAGGGTGCAGTCTGCTTCCTGCATGGTGCCTTGGCAGTCCCATCTCCTGGGCAGAGTCCTGCCTGGACACCATGTCCTTGGAGAGAGGATAAAGCCTTTCCTGCTGAATCCCGGCTGGCTCCCGCACAGCTCCTCTCCCTCTGGAGGAGGGAGGCTCTCAGTGTCGGGCTGGGAAATCACATGCTCGATGGCTTCAACATGAGGTCATTGTTTTTGGAAGAGACCTGGGCGCTGGTTGGGTTTGCTGGTTTGTCAGGCACACACGGATGTGGGGCAGGGGCACGAGTGCCCAGGCCTCCCCCAGGCACCGCTGGGTGCAAATATCCAAACGCTCATTTGCAGCATCAGTAATTCCTGCAGAAATGGCTGAGAGGGGCTGCTGGGTGCAGTGCCACTGGGGGATTGCCCCATGGGGGTCACAGGGACCTCTGAGTCCCCCTGTGCACTTGTCCCCAGACCAGGAGACAGCATGGGGGCAGCACCAGTCCAGGGACAGCCACAGGGAGTGGCTTCAGCTCCAGAAGGTTCTGCTGGGGAGTCCTTGCTCTGATGCCAGTTGGTGCCAAGGTGCTTTGTGAGATGATCACTGATCTACCCCATTAATGGATCTGGTTCAAGCTGCCTCATTAAGGAGCATTTTAATGTCAAAGAACATGAACTGGGGTACAGCCCCCCCATCCCTCTCTGCCCACAGCTCCCAGGGGATTGGATGGGTCTGTCCTCACCTGCTTGAGATGTGACATAGGGAAGCATGTCCAGGATAGCCACCTGCCATCCTTCACCTCTCTCTGGACTAGAGCCATTGCAGTGTCCAGAAATTCAATATCCAGCCATGAAATGAACCTGCAGTAGCTGAATCAGCCCTCCCAGCTCCAGCTGACCTGTGATTGGGAGCTGGGGTGGACACAATCTCAGAAGCTCAGGCAGGTTTTCCAGCACCATCCTGCCCAAATCTTCCTTAAGGATCACAGAATCACAGAATCGTTTCAGTTGGAAAAGCCCTCTAAGACTGAGCCCAACTGTTCCCCTGGCACTGCCAAGGCCACCACTAACGCATGTCCCCATATGCCACATTCACACACCTTTTAAGTCACTGCAGGCATGGTGACTCTGTCCCTGCCCTGGCCAGGCTGTACCAGGGCTGGACAACTTTCCTGTGATGAATATTTCCCCAACATCCAACCTGACCCTTCCCTGGCACAACTTCAGGCCGTTTTTTTTGTCCTGTCCCTGTTCCCTGGGAGCAGAGCCTGACCCCTCTGGTTATCCCCTCCTGGCAGAGTTGTGCAGAGCCACAAGGTCCCCCCCCCGAGCCTCCTTTTCTCCAGGCTGAGCCCCTCCAGCTCCTTCAGCTGCTCCTGGTGCTCCAGACCCTTCCCCAGTTCTGTTCCTTTCTCTGAAATGCTTTCCCTGGAAGGTGAACCCTCTACAGTTCTTTGAGGAAAACTCAAGGTATCCCTTGGACAAATCCTTTTGCCATGTGCAGGTTGGAATGGTCACAGCACAGGTGATTCAAGGGTCAGACTCCCAGACCAGCTCATGAATCGGACACATCCCGGTGGATGATGCTGCAGGAGGGTGGGAAGAGGATCCATCCTATTGGCTGCAGCTGTTTGCAGGAACCTTTCACTCTTAACTGGACAAATACAGACCTGGTAACAAGAGATGCTGTTCCCAGTGCCCAGGGGCTGAGGGCACAATCAGAAAAATGGTATCACTGGCAGAAGTGATCTTTGAATTTTTGAAAATCACCTGTGCAGCTTTGGTAAGACAGGCAGTGAAATTCTGCATCCTGCTGTAGGAACGTGGGACAAGACATGTGGCTCCAGGTGACACAGCCCTGTCCAGGCTCCTTTCCCAGCTGTCTACAAATGCCTCTGGAAGGGGGGGAGAATGAGTGTCCTGTGAGCAGGAGGGGATGAATGATTCTCCTCAGACCTCTTTTTCTTAAGGAAGACATTGATTTCTTGATTGATTTTTTTAGAAGTGATTTTTTAAAGTGGGCATTTACAATAAAAAAAAATAAAAAAAAAAGAACCTTTTCCTTAACCTCACAGGGCAGGAGCTGCTTCTATCTAATACAAGAGTGTCTGCTCTTATCTATGACAATTCTTTGATCTGTTAAGACTTGTCTGAGCCTGGTGCACAGAGAAGAGAATCAGGTCCCCGTCTAAACTTGGCAAAGCAGCAGCTTTTCCCCGTGATGTTGCAAGAGCATCTTGGGATCCCGTTGATGAATGAGCTCTTTTAATGTCTGGTGTTACATGAGCCAAACTGCAGAGTTTGTCTCTGAGTCAAACCAGTGACAGTGTAACACGACACGGGTGGGGAGAGGACACAACAGTGAGCTTATCCTGCCCTGCAATTCCATGTTGTGGCAGGAGCCGTTTATTTTAATGCAGGAATTACTGTGGGAGATGGTCAAGCTGAGACAGACACTTCATTTTGGTTCACTGATGGAGTTAAGGTGGATTCAATGAGCCTTTCCTGCTCTTTGTGCCAGCCTGGATTTGCCTCCTGTCTCCTCCTGGCTGTTGGCACTGGTGTTTCTGTTGTTAAAATAAATGTCCTGTAACATGGGAATCTCCACTGGAGAACATAATCGAGTCACTGCTTAACCTTTCCTTAGTTAAACTCACTCTAGATTCATAGGATGGTTTGGCTGGGAGGGACCCTAAAGATCATCTTGTTCCCACTCCCTGCCATGGGCACCAACACCTTCCACTCCTGCCTTGAGCAGTTCCAGGGATGTGGCAGCCACAGCTGCTCTGGGCACCCTGTGCCAGGGCCTCCCCACTAATTCCACCCCAACATCCCATCTACCCTGACAGAGGGAAGCCAAGCTCCCTTGTCCTGTCAATCCAGGTCTTTGTCCAAAGTCCCTCTCCAGCTCTCCTGGAGACTCTTTAGGCACTGGAGGAGGCTGAGGTCTCCCTGGAACTTCGTCTTCTCCAGGCTGAACATCACCAGCTCTCCCAGCCTGGCTCCATGCTTGAAGACTTCAGATTTGTAACAGTCTGAGCTGACTCTTTCCTTTATTTATTAAGTAACCAACAATTCAGGCAACCTCCCAAAGACAGATGGAAATATTTTTCTGACCAAGAACTCCCCGGGGGAGAGGAGGAGTGTCTAACCAGAAGGACATGGGTCTGGGACAGCAGAAGCCCTGGAATGGGCTGGTTTAGCCCTGGGGCAAACAGAGCGTGAATTTGTTTGTCTGGAGACCCAGCAGATTCACCACGGGGGTCCTTGTTGTGTTTTCCCAGCCCATTACTGTTTTGTTGTCTTGCTACTGGGTTTCTTGGGTGAGCAGCACAGCCTGTGAACACAAACACCCCGGCTTTGCAAAGCTGGGAACAGAGGGAAAGGTGCAACTTCACCTGAGTGTGCTGTGGGAAATCACTCTGGGTAAAGCCCTGCTGGGCTGGGCTGGAGCTGTGGGCTGGAACGCTGCAGCTTTAACCCATTAGGGGTGTGGACCTGGGTGACCTTTACGGTTCTTTCCAAGCCAAACCATTCTGTGATTCTTCACAGGCACAGCCCAGCTTCCCCTGGAAGCTTGACAGGTCATGGAATCACCTCTCTGGTGCACACACTGCTCCCACCACCAGCTCTCACCTGTGCTACCAACGTCAACGGCAGAACGTCACACATGAGCTCTGGAGGGCAAGTAGAGGAATCAAAAGGTTCCAAAGGCTGAGACATCACATCCACCTGGCTGTGCTGAAACATGCCTGGCATGTGCCATGGAATCACAGAAAGATCTGGGTGGGAAGGGACCTTTGCAGGTCATGGCATGGGCTTTGCACCGACAGGTTTTGGTAGCGAAGGGCTACAGGGGTGGCTTCTGTGAGAACCTGCTGGAAGCCTCCCCCATGTCCAGCAGAGCCAATGCCAGAGGGCTCCTTGTGGCCAAGGCTGAGCCCAGAAATGATGGTGGCAGCACCTCTGGGAAAATAGAGTTAAGAAGCAGGGAAAAACATCCACCTGCAGAACAGCAGCCAGAGAGGAGTGGGAACATGTGAGAGGAACAGCTCGGCAGACCCCCAGGTCAAAGGAGGAGGAGCAGGAGCTGCTCCAAGGCTCCAGATCTGAGATTCCTCTACAGCCCCTGGTGAAGCTTGTGGTGGGGCAGCTGTGCCCATGCAGCCCACAGAGGGCACGAGGGTGCAGGGATGGACCTGCAGCCCCTGGAGGAGCCCAGGCTGGATGCCCAAGAGAGGCCCTGTGTGAAGCCCATGCAGGAGCAGGGTCCTGGCAGGGGCCTGTGACCCTGTGGAGAGCAGAGCCCACACCGGAGCAGCTTTCCTGGCAGGACTTGTGACCTTTGAGGAGACCCACACTGGAGCAGCTGGCTCCTGAAGGACTGACCCTGTGGAAAGGGACCTTCACTGGAGCAGTTTGTGAAGAACTGCAGCTTGTGGAAAAGACATGCTGGAGATGTTCCTGTAGGATTGTCTCCTGTGGGAGGGACTCACACTGGAGCAGGAGAAAAGTGTGAGGAATCTTGTCCCCGAGGAGGAGGAAGGAGCAGGAGAAGCAATGTGTGATGACCTGACTGTAACCCTCACTCCCCATCCCCCTGCACTGCTGGAGGGGAGGAGATGGAGAATCGAGGAGTGAAGTTGAGCCTGAGAAGAAGGGAGTGGTGGGGGGAAGGTGCTTTATGATTTGGCTTTATTTCTGATTTGATTTGTAACAAACTCATTTCCCCAAGTCGAGTCTGTTTTGCCCATGATGGTCCTTGCTGAGTGCCCCCTCCCTGTCCTTATCTCCACCCATGAGCCTTTAGCTCTATTTTCTCTCTCCTGTCCAGCTGAGGGGAGAAACAGAGTGGCTTTGGGGGCACTCAGTGTCCAGCCAAGGGCCAACCCACCACAGGCAGGATCCAACCCCCTGAAAAGAGCAGGGACAACTTCGGCTGCATGAGAATCATAAAACAGAGTCATGGAATAGTTCCAGTGGGAAGGGACCTTAAACACCACCCAGTTCTACCCCCCTGCCATGTGCAGGGACACCTTCCACTACCCCAGGTGGCTCCAAGCCCTGTCCAACCTGGCCTTGGGCACTTCCAGGGATGGAGCAGCCACAGCTTCTCTGGGCAGCCTGTGCCAGTGCTGCAGGAGCCCAGGTGTGGGGCAGTGGGAGCCCAAGTGTAGGCAGATTGTCCCAGAGGAGCAATCACAGGGAGGTGCCTCCATGTTACCTTTGCCATTTGGCTGAATTTCCTCTTTATCTCCCTACGGATCCCACCTCCAGACGGAATCCCCATCCCACAGGATGCTGTTATTTTGACCAGATTATTATATAATCTCCTTTAAAGCATCACATGCATTTTTCTGTTGGATTAATATCAAATATCTGATGGAATTTTTAGCCCATTTCCATTTTTATGCATTTTTAAAGTCTAGTTCAATTTCATTAGAAATTCCAGTCTCTGACACTTGATTTATCCTAAGAAACCCCCAAAGCCAAGGTGGAGCTGGCTGCAATTGCTGGAGAACTGCTGCTCTAGGGGTCTGTGTAAAACTGACTTTGTGCCATGCCCCTGCTCCCTCCTGGGCTCTGGCTGACCAGGCTCCTGCTGAATTGCTCTTCCCAGGATTTACTGTCACAGCAGCTGAAGGTGCCTCACAGGCCCTGCATTTCTCAGCCCAGATAATGCTGCCTGCAAGCTCACAGGCTCTTTGGTGAAGGGACGTTTTCGTCGTTAGGAAAGCAAAGATTCTGCAGGTGTTGGGTTTTACTATTAATTGTGGTTCTGCCTTCAGCCCTGATGGATCTGTCTGTGGATATCTCCCCAGTGACCCCACATCTTGCTGTCAAGCCTGGTGAAGGAAATCGTTCTCCTTTTTAGGCTTGAGAAGGAATGGCTTCTTTTAGGCTCCCGCAGATGGGATTACTTTGGACATGCTGCCTGTGTTTCATGCCCAGCTCTGGGCCTCTGGATGTATTTCTCTCCACCTCTCTTCACACATGACAGCAGAAATGAGGACCATGCCTCCTCATTTCTGGGAGCTGGGCTCCCTCCACCACGATCATCCTTCTCCTGGGAAGTTAAAAATGAATCACAAAGAGTTAAAGCTCTGAGGTCTGTGAGGGCATTCTGTCTATGGGCAGGGAGGTCACTGGGAAATAAAGGGAGGGAGAGATGGATGGATGGATGGATGGATGGATGGATGGATGGATGGTGGATGGATGGAGGGATGGATGGATGGATGGATGGATGGATGGATGGATGGACGGACTTAAGACTTTAACAGCAGGAGATCAGCAGTTGTAGGAGAGAGAACAGAGAGAGCACCAAGGGAGGTGTCACTGGACTAAGGAGCTGTGTGGGAGGCTGAGGACATCAGGAGAGGCACAGAATGCCCAGAGTCAACACTGACACAAGCTCTGGAGCTGGAATGTCTCTAGCAGGACTGTAATTGGGAGGAAGGGAAAAGCCTCTGCCCTTTTTTTTTTTTTTTTATGTTTCTCATTAGCCCTTCCCACCACAGATGAGAAACAGGAGAAAATTTGTGAGTTTTTCCAGCATTTTCTCATATTTCCAATCAAAGAAGATTAATCACTGGCATTAGAACTGTAAACAGTGCTAGTGAGGTCCCAGGTGGTGGCAGAGGTGTTCAGGGAGGTGATAGCCTGGAGTGGGGCAGGAACTTGGGAATGGGATGTAGCAGCCAGGTAAATAAATCTGCTCGGAGGATATCGAGCATGGCAGTTCCATGTCCCTTCTGCAGCTCCCGGGGGTTTGGAGGAGGTGCAGGGGAACGTGGAGATGTGCTGACCTCCTCCCAAGGCAGGGGATGAGCACCGGGCAGAAACGGCGGCGAAGTGCCTCACGCAGCAGCTGCTGGGGTTCAGCTGAGACCATCTGAATGCCTGTAAGAGCGAAGAGCTTCTCGGCTGCTCGGGATTTCAGACAGTTCAAGTGGAGGCCAGAGGCTGGGATGAAAGGGGACATTCCAGAAGGGAGGCTGCACAAGAGCAGCTGCCGACAGCTGAGCCCCCGCAGGGCTCCCTGTGCCGGCGCTCTCGGGATTTCCTCTGCTCTTGTTCCACTCCGCTGGGGCCGTGCCCGGCGCAGGGAGCGTGTTCTGCTGCCCACCCTGCGCGAGGGCTCGGAGCATCCCAGCCTCGCAGGAAGCTGAGCAGGGATTCCAGGAACCTGGGGCAGGTTTCCCCGATAAGGTGAGAGGCTGTGCACAGGCAGGGGATCCCGCACACCTGGCAGACACGGAACTCAGGATGTTTTGCAACAAGATCCCACATTCTGGCACTCGACAGCGACTGCAGAGCTGGAATGCCTGGAGCTGCGGGGGCTCAGTCCCACGCTGTTTGTCCGTCTGAGATTTGTTCCAAAGCCCACATCTGCAGTGCTGGGAGCAGAGGGCTTCCCAACGCCCTGCCCTGGAGCCAGCCCTGCTGCTTCAGCACAGTGTGAGCAGGGGATGGGGGCTGAGCTCAGCTTGACCAGGAGGGGAACGGCAGTGAGAGGGACGGTGGGCTCTGGTCACGGTGCCTAAAGCCCCAGGCCAGGGCAGCCCCCCAGCCCTGTCCACAGACACGGCTGGGTCTGACACCCGGGTCACCCCACACTGCCCAAAGCTGCCTCCCTCAGCCCCAGTGCTGGGGCTTTGCTCCAGGTAACACCAGCCCTGCACACCTGTCCCTGGGATCCTGTCAGCCACAGAATCCCAGAATGGTTTGGGTTGAAAGGGACCTAAAACACCACCCAGTCCCATGCCCTGCCATGGGCACTATCCCAGGTGGCTACAAACCCCATACAACCTGGCCTTGGACACTTCCAGGGATCCAGGGGCAGCCACAGCTGCTCTGGGCACCCTGTGCCAGGGCCTCAGCACCCTCACAGGGAGAAATTCCTTCCCAGTATCCCATCTATCCCTGCCCCTTGGCAGTGGGAAGCTATTCCCCCTTGCCCTGTCCATCCAGGCTGTTATCCCAAGTCCCTCTCCAGCTCTCTTGGAGCCCCTTTAGGCACTGGAAGGGGCTCTGAGGTCTCCCTGGAGCCTTCTGCTCTTCAGGCTGAACTACAGCTCTCTCAGCCTGTCCTTGCAGGAGAAGTGTTCCAGCCCTTGGCTTCACTGTCCAGCAAGAATCAGTCCCAGTATGATGACAAAGTCTTGCCTAAGATGCAGAAGCTCAGATGTGATGTTGTTCACCTTCCTGCCCTCCCTCTGGACTGAGGTAGGAGAGAAATGGATATGAAAATGGTAATTTATTCCTATATTGTGTCATTATTTGTCATATGTATTCATATTAAAAATCATCATATTTGGACATATATATGGTCATATTATTCATGTAAGTGACCATTTATTGATGTATTATAGTTCTCTGGAAGGTTGGATGGGACTTGGAGCAACCTGGGATAGTGGGAGGTGTCTGCCCATGGCAGGGGGGTGGAACGAGATGGTTTTTAAAGTTCCTTCAACACAAACCACTCCATGGTTCTATGATTTATAGACTACTGCAGTTTGGGGAAGAGGAAACTCTGAAACCCAAGTAAGCCACTCAGTTTGTGTCCTCATCCTGTGGCCTTTAAAATTGCTAACTGGATTAATTCTTGCAATCAAATGTGCCTCTACTCAGCCTGCCCAGTTCTGCTGTGGAAGGAACAAACCAGGCGCAGGGAATAAACCCAGTGCTGTCCAACATGAGGAGCCCTGCAAAACTGGGAGGCTGCTCCCAGGTAACGAGTGATGGGACAAGAGGAATGGCCTCAGGTTGTGCTAGGGGAGGCTTAGGTTGGATATTAGGGAAAAGCTATTCCCAGAAAGGGTTGTCCAGCCTTGGCACAGCCTGCCCAGGACAGTGGTGGAGTCACCATCCGTGAAGTGTTTGAAAAGCGTGTGAATGTGACACTTCATGCCATGGTTTAGTGGTGACCATGGTGGTGGTGTGGGGTTGACAGCTGGACTTGATGATCCCAAAGGTCTTTTCTGACATGAATGATCCTGAGATTTTGTGAAGCGCTGCCATAACCCTGCAGTGGAAGCTCAGCCACCAGCTCACTCAGCTGAAACATAAAGCCAAATTCCTTTTTCCAGGTGTCTTGCTTGCAACAAGCTGTGGATTATTTTGGAATGACCTGCACACCTCAGCTTGGAATCCCAGCAAGCCAGGGTGGCTTTTGGACCCTGCCTGGCACTTCTCAGCTTGGCTGCATGTGACATTAACAGCAAACTTTTAATCTGCTCACAGGGAAAGCACAGTGGGATGTGAGCAGAGCAGCTATCTGCAGACAAAGTCCTCTTTGTACACAGAGCAAACCTGCAGGGAATGTCAGTGCTGGCCCCTCCTGCTACTGAAATACTCCATGGAGTATGAAAACTCCATAAATACCGTGCACAGGAATCTCCACTGACTTCCCATCCCTGATCTCTTCAGCAAAGACAAAGTCCCTTGAGATGCTGGTCACAAAATCCAGCACACTTTTCCCTCCCAAAGGGATGGATACGTAGATCCAAATGATAATAAGTAAAGGTTGTAGCTGGGACATATTTTTGACAAATGACTACAAAGAGTTCAATTAAAACCAGCTCTCTGGGAGGAAGGTATTGCTCATTTTGGATTAAGAATCACCAGTTAAACCAAAGAATATTCACTCAAATAGAAATATCGACCTCTTGACTTCTCACAATTCACAGGCTTGATCTCTACAAACTACGTATTAACAATTTCTTTTCAAAAAGCAGTATTTGAATTTTTCATTTACTGCTTAATTATCAGAGCTGGGGCTTAAAAAGAAAACCACATGTCTATTGTAATATATTGACAAAGATTTGGGGCTTATTCTCTAATATATTCCTAAATATCTGAGGTGAGTTACATCTGTTTCTGATGCAACCTGTGACTCCCAGAAAAGTGACTTTTAGGGAGCTGAGTTCGGAAAGTCTTTAAGGAATGATCACAATCAGGGAAATCCTGTAATCTACAAGAAAAAGAACATTCAAATTTCTTAAACTGAGCACCCACGACCCAAAATCAGAGGCTACTTTTAATAATCTCAGTTTTGTCTTCCCAGTGCTCATTTCCTCTTTGATAAGGGCAGTGCCGGTGCCTCTGCAGCAGAACCTGATCAAGAAGACTCAGCTCCACACAAGCGAGTCAGAGGAGCGCTGAAATCCCCAGCTGAGCTCGCAGCAGGGAGGGAAAACTGATGTTTGCTGATCCTCCCGCCCATAAATGAGCACCCAGAGGAGCCGCGGCCCCGCTCCCCGTGCCCGCCGCGGCTCCCGACAGGACGCGCAGCGGGGAGAGCTCTGCCGTGTGTTTCCTGGCGATAGCCCCGCTCCGAGAGCCGAAAGCAGAACTGAGTCACAAACACAAGCGGCCCGATTGTGTCTTGGCAAAGACAAGAGGAAGCTGTGCAGCAGCGTATTCCCTGCAGGGCCAGTCTCTGATTAATTGGAACTGCTTGGCATTCAGAAGAGCTGATGAAAAACTTTGGGAAGCCATTGAGGCATTTTCACTGGCACAAGCACTTGGGAGGGATCACATCTATGTCATGTAAGTGAGATTAGAATCAGAATCAAACCCATTCTACAAAGGCCTGAATTTGTTTAGTTTTCATATCCCCCACCCCAGGGAGATGAAATCAGCCCATTTCTAATGCTAGGATTCATTTCTCTTATAAAGCCACGAATATCCCAAGACATTCTCTCACAGAATCATGGAATATCCCAAGCTGGAAGGGACCCCCAAGGATCAGCCAGCCCAATCCCTGGCCCTGCACAGACACCCCAACAATCCCTCCCTGGCAGTGCTGTGCAAACACTCTGGCCTTGAGGCTGCAAACATTTCCTGGGGAGCCTGGGCAGTGCCCAGCACCCTGTGGGAGGAAGAAGTTCCTCCTGATCTCCGACCTAAACCTCCCAGACACACCTTCACATCAACCCTTTCTGCAAAGTCTTTTAAGCACCAGACAAACACTCACATGCCAACATCAAACACTTCTAAAACCTCGAGCTCCATTACCTGCAGAGGAGCAGCAGCAGCACTGGGCTGCTCTGATAATCATGCTCTTGACTTGCCCTGACACACACCTTGCTTGAGGTGAGGTGATGCAAGGGGATGAGATAAGATGACCCACTTATTTTCAAGTCTACCCATCTAGGTGACTTCAGCTCTTTCTCAATAAGATACAAACATTACAAACCTATGCCCATTGAGACATATGTATACAGAGAGAGAGACAGAGAGGATATTTATATATTTCTACAGTATATTTATAAAACATCAGCACCCCAGCACTTCAGTCAGTGCACCCTACAGAGCCTAATGATAGAATTTCTAATATATATCTTTATTTTATCTATCTATCTATCTATCTATCTATCTATCTATCTATCCATCTATCTCATATATAAATGACCTTTAAGGTCCTTTCCAAGAAAGAAATTGTTCCCTGTGGGGAGGCCCTGGCACAGGATGCCCAGAGAAGCTGTGCCTGCCCCTGGATCCCTGGAAGTGTCCGAGGCAAGGCTGGACAGCACCATGGGATAGTGAAAGATGTCCCTGTACATGGCAGGACGTGGGGCTGGATGGGCTTTCCATCTCATTTTGGGTTTCCATCCCAGACCATTTCATGATATATATACACAGCATGTAAAGAACAGGAGAAAAGCAGTTACCCTTTGTTTTATATGGAAATGAAACCAAGGAACTAAGAAATTTGTCAAGGATCATAAATCAGTTGCAGAATCAGATATTAAAGCAAACTAACTTAAGTACTTCTTTAGTTTGGATAGGAAAGTGCTCTGAGATCAGTTGATAAGAGTGGAACAAAGCACTAATATTCCTAAAGCAACATCTTCCCTCTGTGATGTCCAAACAGCTGGAACAAGTGAGTTTTTCCAGTCTAACTCCAGTAACTCTGTGTGCAATTCCCCTCTCATTTCCTCTCCAGCAGCCCAGAGCAGCTCGCAGGCTGCAGCTCGAGTCTGTCCCGCAGGCTCCTTACCTTGTGTTCACTCAAGGGTTAAGGAGTTTGCAAGTTACAAAGCCCGCTGTGTCTCTGTGGGAGTAAATGTCATATCCCACTGCACAGGGTATTTATAGCACAGCACTATTTGGGAAGTGAAACTTCTGAATGGTGAAGTTTTCAAGCAGTTGCTTCAGGATGAAGTTCAGAAGAAGGGAACAGCCGAGAACCCGTCTGTCACTCTGGCTCGAGGTGGCTCCAAACGTCACAACGAGAGCAGCGGAACCTGAATGGGGCCACCTCAGTCTGAGGGTCCCAGTGCCCACTCACAGGGAGGGTTTGTGCAGCAGGCACTTCAATCCCATGTCCCCAGTGGAGGACGGAGCGCTGCTCTGCCATCATCACCACAGTACTGCTGGAGGAGCTCTTCCCACGGATACGGTTCCCAATGCTCCCTGGGAGGGTCACCCTCCACACAGATTCTCCAGCTGCCACGGCCAGACACCAAACTCCAACAGAACCTGAAGGAGGTGAGATCTTGACCCATGAACAGAGACTTTGGGAATGCCAGCACATCAGGCATGGTGGCCCTCACCCCTCCTGTGCTCCACACTCAGCAGCACCAATGAGGGCTGGACCTCAGCTTCTAGGAGGGGGATTCAGACAAGAGAGCACGGACGGGAGTGGCAAGGGGAAAAAGTGGCCAGAATTCTCCTTTGATAAAATAGTGACATGTCACTGGGGTTGGTGGGATGATGCTGGAGATGAGCCATGGTGGAATGAGCTGTCTCCATCTCTGGATCCAGACTGAAGCTGCCAAAGCCCTGCCTAGCTCGAGTTCTTGCATTGTAACATGCTGCTCTTGGCTCAAACACATGCAATGAACAATGCAATGTGCAGTAACAGATCAAGAGCTCCCAGCTAAGAGTTCTTCCTGACCAGTGGTCCCAGAGTGGATCATCATAATCAATCCAGGCAGGAACAAAAGGTTTCTGTCAGGCCGTGGGTGCTCTCTGAACTGTAACTGTAATCACAGAAGTAGGTCTTGACACTGCTGGGGCACCCAAAAGGAGGCCACTGCATATTTCACAGCAATTATTAATGCAGCTATTTGTGCTAACTCTCCAAACCGAGTACAGATACGCCCTGTGCTATTTCCATAAACAGCAGCACAGCTGTATTTGCTTTCTCTCCATGTGTGCTGGTGCTCAGAGCTACTTGTGGCTTTGATTGCCACAAGAGAAACCCAAGCGGGCCGTAGGAGCCCGTGGAACCAGGACGGAGGGGCAGAGCAGAGCTGGGAGGGGCAGAGCAGAGCAGAGCCTGCCGGTGGGTGGGAGAGGCGGAGCTCTCACCCCGCTCCAAGCGCTGCTGGGGCTGCAGAGGCGGCGGGAGCTCCGAGTGATCCGGACGCGCTCCGGCTGCTCCCAGCTAAAGAGCTCTTCCCATCTCTGAGCTGTACCTGTGCTGCGACCCTGGCTCGCTGACTGCAGCATCATTGTTACATCAATCAAACATCATTCATGCCTTCAAGACACTCTTTACAGCTCCAAGAGTGACAAATTTCTCTGCCAGGGACACTGAGACCATTGATTTATTTTGCACAATTTAACCACAAGAGAAAAGTAGAGTGTTCTGGATTTCAGTGTTGAAGCTGGGGTTCTGACAAGCTCCACATGTGCTTTTCTCAGTCCTGTCCACTGCCTGTCCTCCTTCCCCAACAACTACAGAACATAACTCCAATGGAAAGTGTGGCTTCTTCAAACCCACACCACGGGTATTAAGGTCTTCTAAATTTTGTCAAAAGCCTTGCTTGCTTTTCCTTCCACTGTGATAAAAATATCAAGGTGATAACTACCCCTAAATGCAACACCACAATCACCTCAACTACTCTGGCAAAAATAGCCTCAGACTTCTAAAGGCAAATTTTGTCAAATGTTGTGACCAGCTATTATCACAACTCCTGCCTCACTTCTTTCAGCTTGAATTAGGAAGAAATGCTCCCCTGGGAGGGAGGTGAGGCCCTGGCACAGGGTGCCCACAGAAGCTGTGGCTGCCTCTGGATCCTTGGAAGTGTCCAAGGCCAGGTTGGATGGAGCTTGGAGCAACCTGGGGTAGTGGAAGGTACCCCTGCCCATGGCAGAGGAACTTTCAGATCCCTTCCCACCCAAACCAGTCTCTGACTCTATAAGGACGATTTTTCACTCGGAGATGTTGGAGGTTGCATGGATCCCAGGCTCTGTGACTCTAACACACTCTGCCCAAACAGGAGAGCACACAGAACATGAACCCAAAACTCAACTCTCTCCATACACTCAACCCAGAGCTGCTCCAGGGAGGACTGAAAACCACCTTCATCCACCAGCTCTCCTTGGAGGGCTGACCTGATGATAGCAACCCCACTCTCCATATTTTCCATGCACACTTTAACCAATTCCACAAGTTCTGGAGTAACCTGCAGAAAATCCTGTCAACTACAACATATGACAGTAACCTCCTCTGATGGGTTCTGTTAACTCAAGGTTCATACCCAGAGATAAACAGACAGCACGGGGCTGTTCTGCAACACAGCACAGAACCACACAACCCTTCTGGCTGGAAACAACCTCTAAGATCACTGAGTGCAATCACTCCATCACCTGGCACAGTAGTATGACAGAGCTGTTGGGAATTAAAATTTCTGTCCAAACTAAGCCAGGAGTTTGTGCATGAGGCCCCTGTGACAGAGGCAGTGTGCATGCTGAAGGTGAAGGATGTAAGGTCGTGCCACTGCCCATTCCAAGGCTGCTCCAAGCACCATCCCTGTGGTTCTCACACACAGACTCTGCCAGAGCCCTGAATCATTCCCTGCTCGTGTGTCACACATGGAGTCTAAATCCAAAAGGAATAAGCACTGGAAGAAATTCTTCCCTGCAAGGGCAGTGAGGGCCTGGCACAGGGTGCCCAGAGCAGCTGTGGTATTTTTTTAAAGGTTAAAAGTGCCCAAGGACAGGGCTGGGAGCAGCCTGGGGCAGTGGAAGGTGTCCCTGCCCATGGCAGGGGCTGGCACTGGATGGGCTTTAGGGTCTCTTCCAATCAACTCCATTCCATGTTTCTTTGATTCTCTAAGTGCATCAGAATCCTTTCCTGAAAGCTCTGAAACTTCCTCTGAAATGATCTATTTCCCATGGCTCCCCCACCTCACTGAGTCAAGGACCGAGTCACCCACACCCACCCCTTCCTTTAGTGTCAAAGCAAAACAAAACCGTACTTGGGCAATGTATAACCCGAATAACAAAGTGTCGTTTACTGGGGAGATCAGAGTTATCATAAACTTATACAGCTCGAAAATCTCCCCATAGCAGGTCTGACACCTCCTACTCCCATCACCGGGAGGAGCGCCGGCATGGGGGGACACACTCCTGCGGCCCTTCCCTTGCCATTTCACCGGAAAGGGCGATGGAGTCTTAGACAAGAAAAAAAAAAATAAAATCAGTAGAAAGTCTCAGCTTCCTGAGGCAATGGCAACGTAATGGGCGAGTCTCTGGAGCGGCTGTTGACAGGGAAAACGCGCTATTGCGGCACCAAGGTACCTCCGAGGTGACTCCGAGGTGATCTCAACACGTCTGTCGCCCTCTGCCCGAAGGAACCGAGGGACCCTGCGGGACCCGGCACCGGCAAGTGACAGCCAACATGGCGGACGACTGTGAGGGGACCGGCGGCCGCTCCCAGCCCCGCCCCCCGCGGCCGAACACGCATGCGCATCGTGACGGCGGCCGGAGAAGCCGCGGGGCGGGGCGTACTTGGGGGAAAGCCCCGCCCCTTCTGGGAAACCTAGCCGGCCGAGGCCGCGCTGGGAGGCGGAGCCTAGGCATGAACCGCGCGGTGATTGGGTGCGGCGGGAGGAGGGGCGGGGTCACTCGGCGAAGCGGGTCGGTGATTGGCTCTGCCGAGACAGGGGGCGGGGCCACCGCTGGGTGCCGCCTGTCAGTGAGCGGGAGCAGCCGAGGAGGCCTGAGGGGCCGCGCCGGGCTGCCCCGGCCGAGCAGAGCGGAATCGGGCCGGGCTGGACCGGGCTGAACCGAGCCGAGCCGTGTCGTGCCGTGCCGGAGCGGTAGGTGCGGGCCCGGCCACCGCCGCCGAGGTGGGATCCGGGTCCGGGGTGCGGCGTTCGGTCCGAGAGCTGCAGGGTGCATCTGCCCGGCAGGGCCTGGCTGAGCTTCCGCGGCTGCCGGCGGGAGCAGGGTGTGAGGTGTCCTGGGCCAGCCGGGGGGTCCGAGCGGCTGATGGGCTCGCCGGGCCCCGCCGCAGCCGCTCCCAGCGCAGCGCTGTGTGTGTGTTTGTGTGTTCGGAGCGTGCATGTCACTGCGCTGCCCGGCACCTTCTCGAGTCTCCGGTGCCCCGAGCTCTGGTGCCCTGGGCAGCCCGACTTTCTGATCTCCTGGTGCCCCTCAGTTCCCTGAGCTCCCGGTTTCCCGGGCTCCCGGTGCAGGGACTTCATTGATCCCTGGCCCTGGAGAGGGGAGAAGGAGGTAGGGATTAGCTCAGTTTATCACAATACAAGCGATCCAGGCCTTAATTCACCTGAACCACCAGGTCCTTTTCTCTCTGAGCGTCTCTTGGACACAAGTAAATGCCTAATTATTATTTTTTTTTTAAGGTTAAAATGTTTCTTTGCTGATTACTAAGTTGCTGCCGTGGCTGATCTCGGATGCTTCCTGTCGGCTTTAACTGGTTACATTAGAAATGTGTGTGGAGTGCTCCGCACATGCACGGCTCAGCAGTCTGAAACCAGCACCTATAAACAAAGTCTGAATTTCTTTTTCGACTGGCTTTCTAAACACTTTTATGAGTAATAACTCGCACTTCTGTGCTGTGACATTAGTGATAAGAATAGCTGAATTGAGTGTGTCTGTAGTGAGCTGCTTTATTGCATTTTACCTCAGTTGAAATCTGTTATTGGCAAGGCCACCCGGATTCCTTGGGAATGAGTCACTTGCTATTAACTATTAAATTTTAACTGTATTAAGAGACTGAATCTCGTAGAGCGCTGTGAAGGAGCATAACAAACAAACATAACTGAAAACCTGAAGGGTTTGTGGGACTTGATCCAACACCACTGGAGTTAATGAACTTCAAGTTAATGAGTGTCCTGAGTCTTCTTTCTGTGTTAAATGGGAGGGGGTAGAGCTGAGCTGTTGTAGCAGTGATGAGGTGCTGAATTATTATTATTATTGCCAAGATAATGGAGGCAAAATGACCATAAATCAGCTTTCCTTCTGTGACTTTTGAACTTTGCTGGCAAGTGTCAAGTGTGTTGGTGGAGACAGAGGGTTGGAGGCCTGGAGGACAGGAAGATTTCCAGGTTCTGAGATGAGCAGCTGGCTGGGAGTAGAAGAGCCCTGAGTTAGGAAAGGAGATGCTGGGAGGGAGAGATGAGGATGCATGGAGGGACCAGGAGGAGGGACAGACACGTGGGAATTGTGTCTGTAGGAGCCTGGGATCTGCTGATCATGGCTTAGTGACCTGGTGACCAGGGCCCTGAAGATCATGGGCCTTGTCTTGTCTAAAGGCAGTTCTGTTCCACAGTTCATATGGGAGTTTGTCTCTTGAGAGTCTGCTCAGGCTGGACAGTTAGAAATCATCCCAATCAGTTCATAATTTGGCTTTATAGTATGAAATCATCACAACTGAATTGGCAGGACCAATCATAAGTTAAGATCGTGTAGAACTGCTTCCATCTATACTAAATTTAACTAAACTTTTGGGTTGCTTTTGCCTGGCATCCCAGCCTTACTGCTCCCCCATAGGTTTGCACAGATTTTATAAATATGATTGAAATGTAAAGATGCAAAACAGTGTAAAGTAACAACTGATGACAGCCTGGCTCCGCCTGCTTGGGCAGAATTGATATTCAGGTGTGTCTGGTAGGTGCTTCATTGTATCATTTTGTTGTAGTTTAGGAAATAACTTCACAAGTGGGTTGTCAAAGCCAGGATGTTGTTAAGCAGTGGCCTGAGAGCTGTGTGAGGAAACAAATCCTTATCAGGCTGAAGTGAGTTCTGATTATTCCTGTTCTCCTTGTTTACAAAGGGGATGGGAAAAACTAGCCATTCTTTGAGTGAATGGGCTTGTGGTGCTGTTTGTAAACACTGGGCAAGTGGTGGTGTTCATATTTTTGTTCAGCAACATGAAAAGAGTTATTCAGGGGTGAGCTGTGTGCTCAGGCCATCCTCGAGGAAATGAGGATAAAGGGGTGTGTGGGGGGGTTCTTTAGAAATCTGCTGGTAATTAAACCCAGTCAAATATTTCCCTGTAGATTTTGTAACCAAACTATTGCAATATCATAATGTCTGGCAACTAAAAAACAACTGAGGCTCATTATCCTGATGTTTACAGTAAGCAGCAGCAGTGGCTGAAAGGGGATTTGGGAGTATTTACTATCAAACCACTTTAAAGAACATGTTTACACACTGCCTATCGTTGGGAACATAGGGCTGATAGTGCAGTGCTTCGAGCAGGGAGTTTGTGGTGCTTTGGGGAGAAGGGTTTTAGCTTTCCCTGCTGCCCCTCAGGTAAATCTGTGGACACATCTGAGGGGGGACAGAGGGGATTGTGCAGGAGCCCCTGGAATGACCAGATGGGTCACAGTGGTTATCGAAGGGGAGGTGAAGGCTGAGAGCTCCCTGGAATAGCAACTGCTGCTCTGACTCACCAGGATTTTAATCAGTCAGGCATTCTATTTATTTTCACTTTGGAGCTCTTAGATACACAAGGGAAGTATTTTATTTTATTTTTTTTTTCCCCTTAGACACGTTCACTTAAAAAGCAGCATTAAGTGTGTGTTGAGCTCGGGGGGCTGTTGAGTGCTACAATTGTTTTTTTTTTAAGTCCCTTCTGACACAAACTGAAACTTGTCCTGCTGACAGCTCTGAGCAGTTTAAATCTCCACCCCAGGCCTGGGCTACAGGCCTTAAACTGCCTCGGCCAAAACCGGAACTGTCTGAATTTCAGTTCCAGCTGAAACGTGGCCAGGCAAGGGTGGCATCCAGGGATGGAGGGCAGTGGTGCCCGGGGTCTGAAGGCCTTGTACAAACAATTATGGAATGGTTTGGGTTGGAAGGGACCTTAAAGTTTATCCAGCTTCACCCCCTGCCATGGACAGGGACACCTTCCACTATCCCAGAGTGCTCCAAGCCCTGCTCAGCCTGGCCTTGGACACTTCTATCTATCTATCTATCTATCTATCTATCTATCTATCTATCCATCTATCTATCTATCTATCTATCTATCTATCTATCTATCTATATCTAAAGTATGTGTACAAAGTATGTACATAAAAAGTATATATGTATACATACATGCCTTTGGCCCCCAAATTTTTAATGTGATCCATCCATGTAACGAGTATAATCTGTTATTAATTTTTTTTTTTCCTTTAGAAGAACCTGTTCCTTGACAAGGTTTGGTGGATTTGCACAAGGGTTTTGCAGCTAATACCCTGTGTATGTTCTTTAGGCTGCAGACTTGGCACTTTCTGCCATACTCACTGACGGCTGTTAGGACAGGAAGGTCCCCAAAAGGTGCGTGGTCTTCTCAGTTGACATTCCCTGCCCTAGTGATGCAAAAATTCCTGGCTCTTCCCAGCTGTTGCTTTGTTGTGGTGGTCAGCAGAGCAGCGTGGCCAAAAATGCTCCTTGTGCCTGATCAATCCAGCAGCAGCTGCAAAGGCAGCCTGAGTTAGTGCTCTGTGCACAGAACTCCTCTCCATAAGGAAGTGGGAAACCTCACTGAGACAACATATTTTTTTATCTTCTTCTTTCCTTTCAAACTAAATGTCAGTGTGAGACTGCTGCTCAATGGGTACACTCTGATACCAAGAAATCTCCGTTCTGTGAAATTGACTTCGGAAGTCTTACATATATTTTAAAGCTCTTTCCCAAGTCTTTTTTTGACCGAATGTATGGGCTGGTCCACAAAGCATTACCTGAAATTCTCCCAAAAGCCATTGTCCAGGGATGTTGGAGCCAGGCACATCAAGCAGGATCCCATGTTATGGTGTGCTGAGGAGTGGTGCAGTGCTGCAAAGGTGTTTGCGTGGCTCTTGTCCAGCTCTGAGCTTCTCTCACAATGACTTCATGAAACAAATTTTTAAGCTCCCTGCTCCAAACATCTTCCAGTTGAGATGGAAGAGCTGAAGAGGGACTTGGTTAGAGAAGGGAGGAGGAGGTTTTAAAGGAGGAGGAAGCATGTGGTTATCTCCTGCATTAATAATGTTTGGACATCTCGTTAATTGTGACTCCCTTCAAGTCTCAGGTGACCTTCTCCGGTATTTTAGTTTCTCCCACATGTCAGCTGAGGGAGGAGCTGCCATCGGAGCGGTGCCTTCACAGCACAACTGAGACTGTTTGGCTTTCATTCTGTAAAAACACACTTTCTGTTTTACAGCAGTGGGAACTAACATTAGTTAACCCAAGGTGAGTAAACTCTTGGTGAAGATAAGGAGCTTTAAGCTGGTATCAAAAGCCCGTTGTGGGTTAGGAGGGCAGTATCCACTCTTATCTCTTGCATCAGTACCTGGCTTCTCCTTTCTGCCTTGAAAATAACGAGCCCATCACATGTCCACAGAAGGAAGAAAGTCCAGGCTATGGAAATCAAGAGTTACAGCTGTAGCTCAGTGAGCTGGCTGAGGGAGAGGAGGTTTTGAAAACCAGAGAAGCAGCTCTGGGTAGGACACGAGCACCCTCCAGCTCAGGAACATGAAGCTCCTCATGCTGCTCATCTGTGCCTGGTGTCTGTACAGGAAACTGTGCTCACCCTGGAGCACGTAAACAGGCAGGGGAACTGCAGCTCCAGAGTGTCTCACCTGGGTAAATCCTGCTCTTACTGGGCTTCCTGTGGATCCTCAGGTACCCATTTGCTGCTCCCCAGGCTCCCTTTTATGTGCAGCTCCCTGAGAAGGGCTGTGGGGTGGGTCTGGGCAGAGACCGAGTGCCTGTGTCTGAATTAATGGGACTCAGGAGCTCTTTGCACCTCTCTTTGCCCCCTCCACATGCACAGAGATGAGTCAGGCCTGTTCAGTTCTGAATCACAGAATCACTGAGGCTGGAAAAGACCTCCAAGGTCATTCAGTCCAACCTTCAACCAAATCCCACCGTGCCCACTAGGCTATTTCATGAAGTGCCGTGTCTGCTTGGTTTTGGAACACCTCCAGGGATGGGGACTCCACCACTGCCCTGGGCAGCCCATTCCAATGCCTGACCAGCCTTTCAGTGAGGAGATTTTCCCAGTGTCCAACTTGAACCTCCCCTGAAACAGCTTGAGGCCGTTTCCTCTTGTCCCGTCTCTTGTTTCTTGGGAGCAGAGCCCAATCCTCAGCTGGCTTCACCCTCTTGTCAGGGAGCTGTAGAGAGCAATAAAAGTCTCCCCTGACCCTCCTTTTCTCCAGGCAGAAGTTACACTTCAAAATCTATTTAAAAGTTCTGATTGCTTATTTTTAATCACGGCTTCTGCCCGCCATGCTTCGCTTGGTACGCACCATAAAAATAGTTGGCATTTGACTTTTCCAAGCACTGAAAATTGTGCAGCAACTGTTAAAGCAGGCTGGGCGTGCAGGTTCTGGTCCTGCACAGCCCCACAGACCTGAGTCACACATTAAACTGCCTGAGCTCTGCCCGGGTCGAGGCCGTTGCTCACAATTGCTGCCTCGGCCTCTTTGAGTCTGCCAGTGAGGTAGAGCTTTGTTGACTTTAATCTCAGTTATGTTTCCTTGTTATTCTTTGCCATTTCAGAGGGCAACAAGGACTTGCAGTTTTGTTTCTGCCCTCTCTCTCTGTTCTCCTTTGACTCAGCCGAGGAGGGACTTGTAGAAATGTGTGTTTTTGGGCGATGGGGACTGGTTTGTGCTGAAGGACCTTGAAGGTGAGGGAAGGGCAAGGAGACACAGAGTTAATGCAAGTCAGGAGAGAGTGAGGATAAAAATAACTCTGAACTTGTCAATTTGGTCACTGGTGGCTGGGTTAGTCATCTGGCAGGCTCTGCTCCTGCTGCTCCAAGGGATTATTTTACAGCACTGAGAATTGACATAATTTCTGTAGAGGAGAGGGAGCGGGAGGGCCCTAATGAGTGGGATACTGTCATCAGCACTTCTTTTGCACAGCAGCTGTTCTCTGTTTGGCCGCTGAATGTGGTCATTGGTGACTTTCCTTGTATACCTGCCAGGTTGTTAGGTGACTCACAGCACCAAGGTTCACGGACTTGGCTCCCAAATGCCTCCCCTTTTCCTTGGTGGTCCTTCGGGCATGGAGCACCACCCACTCGTTTTGTCATTTTCCTGATTCATCTCTGTTGCCAGGAGCCTGTTGGAGTAAATGTCCTGTTGCCCCAGGCAGCTGCTCGAGGTGGGGAAAAAAAGGAAAAGGAAAGGAGAAGGGAAAAAGAAAAAAGAAAGAAGAAAGATTTGTGCAGATTGGAGCTGATGAGCCTCAAGGTGTGCTCCTGTAATGGTGCTGATATCTGTTTTCCTGGCCTCTGTTCAAATGTCCCTCCATGTCCCATCCTGGGTTTGTGGTACTTTACATCCATATATACACTGCCCAAGGTTTCTGAACTTCCATGGGTTGTTTAAGGGAGGAAATGTTCATTTTAAGGTTTTACACCTGTGCCTTGGGAGGACTGGCAGAAGAAAGGCATCTCTGCACATGAGGGGCAACAGAGCACTTTCTGGTTTATAAGGAAACAACTGGTTAACTTATCCAGAATCCAAAGTGAGGGCATCAGGGGCTACACCAAAGCTGCATTCCCCAGGGGCTCGTGCTGTAGGGGACTCCTCACTCTCCACGTTGCTGATTTTCACCCCTGGGTGTCCCCATCCTGTCCCTCAGTGCTTTGCTTCCATACTGGGTTATTCTTCTCCCTTTATCCCCAGCTCCCTTCCACCTTCCCCTGTGCTGCCAACTGGCCAAGGTTTGGCCTGTGCTGGGACTTGTTTGGAACTCCATTTGTGTTCCTGGTCAGCTCACAGCCTGTGCTGATGCCCTCCCCAGCAGAGGGATCTGTTCCAGCACCATCACTGTCCTCTATCCAACACCAACTTCCATGGATCCTGCACTCTGTAAGAGCTCCACTTCTGATGGGCTTGAGCAAGGGTTGCAGAAGTTGTTGGTGAGGTAGAGGAGGGAAGGGAGTGAGGGAGGGTCTGTGGATGGGCAGGTTGGCTGCTGAGCCTGGCTTCACTGAGGGAGAATGAGGATGACTGAGCACAGGGAAAAAGGGAATTAGCTGGGTTCATGGCCATTCATGTGGTGTGAGAGCACAGTGTAATTCCCCCCAGGTGCACTCTAGGAGAACTTCCATGTCTTCCCTTTTTCCCTTTTTTGGGGGATGAATATTCTTCCTGTTTAGTGATATGGGAGTTCCTTCTTCTCCTTGGTTTTACTGTTGATATTGAAGTTAAGGGAATATACCAAGAATTAAATTTATCTGAAACCCATGTCGTTGCATATTTTCAGTCATGAGAATGTTGAATATTCACATCTTCAGTGGTCCAATTCAGAAATGGAGGACTGGCACTACAAGGTTCTTCTCCAGCTCAGAACAAATCATCTTGATTTGAATTATTTATTAATCTGATACCTTCAGGAGCCTCCTGTTTCTTATGGACTCGAAGCTGCTTCTGTCTGTGCAGTATTCTGACGGGTGTTTTGCTTTTCTGTTCTTGCTCAGTGTCTCTCTGAAGCTGGGAGATGGCAGTGATGGGAATTGCATGCCAAGGAGCTCCTGATCCAGCCGTCAAGCACAAAAAGGAGCTCACGGCTGCCCAGGGGCTGAAGGAGACGGCCAGCGAAAAGCAGAGCAGCGTTTGCAAAGTAGAAGATTCAAAGAAGGTCATCTTTCACAGTCAGTGGAAAATCCTGAATGATGTAATCACCAAAGGAACAGCAAAAGAAGAAACAGAAGGAGGCTGTGCATCAATTTCTATTATTGCCCAAGCAGAATGTGAGTAGCAGAGCGGGCTGCGCTTCATTGAGAAAAAGGAATGTGTAGAGAGGGATGAGATTTCACTCCCTCGGCGCTCCTGGAGAGCTGAGACCACATCTATTTGTAATCCCAAGTGGGGTGGAGCTGATGACACATCCCAGATTCTATTTAGGAAGCTCGTGAAATCTCCTAATAATGTGGCAGCATCCACTGAATAAAGCATAAATAAGAGACCAGGCCTGTGCACCTGGACCAGATCAGGGTCCTGTGGGTCACCTGTTCTCAGCTGACTTCTGAAAGGTGTTTAAAAGAGGGGATAAAGAGAAGGAAACCAAAGTAAAGCTGTGATCTGGGAAAGAGCTGGGGGATCAGGAGATAGCTGGGAAGCCTCTTAATTGTGGGGGAGGAAGAATGTGGTGTGGGTGGTGTGACATGACTGTGCAGTGATTGTCTGGATCACTCATTTAGCACAGTGGTAAAGCTGATTAAGTCCAGTTGTTACTAGGAGAGACTTTGCCTGGTTTAAGATAAGTGATGATCCTGTTTGGTTTTTTGTTGTTTTTTTTTTTTCACACAGGGATAAACAGTCAGGAGTTCAGCCCCACTTTATCAGAGAGATCTTTTATTGCCCACAGTAAACCTTACAGGTGAGAGACCTCTTAACACAAACACCCCTCTTCACTGTTGTGTCTGCTGACTTGTCCTTGTTCCAAATCACCCTGGCTCTCTGCACTTCACATATTTTTCCAAAAGCACTCCTGTTGGAGTTAGCTCTTCAGTCTGAGGCTTGGTAAGAATGTGTCTTTCCTAAAATATCTTCCTGTCAGGAAAAAAAATTAAGTTTAGGCACAAACTGCTTGAAACACTTTGCATTGTCTTATTGTCAATGCCTGCAGATTTACTGCCCTTGCAGCCTTCTGCCTCTGTTTCTGGATGGTCACATTTGCTTTGAAATGACTGAGTTTTTTAAGGTTCATAGGCTTGAAGTAGAAGGATCCAAGGAGAAATTTCCAGTCTTTTTTAACTGAACTGTGTTGGTGCTTTTGAAACTGTTACACCATCTGCTGAAAAGCTGTGTAAAACCTGGGCTGCTGCTAGAAAGAGTCCTCAGAAAAGGGAACAGCTTAATTTCTTGGAAGGGTAAAAGGGGGATGAGAGAACCTTTGCTTAACGACAGCATCAGCACCAGAAGTTGTGAACACAGAGAAGCTGGAGGTGGTGAAAGGGACAGTGACACTTGTGATGGACAAGTGGAGGCCTGGGAATTGCTTTTCTGGAATCACCTGGGAGTGAGCTGCCTGTTCTTCATGAAGAATATCTTCCTTCTGGAGCTTCCTCATGCACTGGAGCCCTGTGAGGCAGCCCCAGTGCCCTGAAATGGGTGACAGAATTCTGGGCTACAGAATTAGGTGCTGCCTCTTTCCTGGTGGCTTCAGGCACCTTCTGGGGGGTGTGGTTTAACACTGCCCAGTGACTTTATTATGTGGTCCTATGAACCATCTGAAGAAGTGCAGAGTGACCCATTTCTGAGGGGTTTTATGTGGGATCTGGGCTTTTCTGGGATGCACAGCAGCTGTGTGTTCAGGCTTAAAGCACTGTGCTGATGCCATCAGCCAGAACTCTACTTATGGCATCTTTTAGCACTAAAATATCAGGAAAAGATGGAGAGAGTGGCTGTGCCCTGCATCACTGGTCAGGAAAGGCAGAGGAATGTATCAGAACTGTTCCAAGTCAGTGGAACAGCTGCTTCATTTAAAGATCAAAAATCCTGTTTTCTCTTAGAGCTTAATTTAAACAAAATTGAGCTGCTATGATTGGTATTGAATCATAGCATCATAGAATGGTTTGAGTTGAAAGGAACCTTGGAGACCATCTCTTTCTGACCCTGAGTAACTGCAGGCAAATATCCCTCTTGAGAGCTCATCTCTTTGTGCAGACCCCAGCTGGAGTGTTGTGTATATCTGTGCATTCTTAGAAATCACGTTGTAGTGTTGGGCTTTACAAGCCAGCACATTTTGGCTTTTTGAAGCTGTTTTATATGAGTGCACTTAGTCATCCCTCTTCTCTGTGCAGAGCTCTTTTCCTTCAAATTAGAGCAGGCATTGATATTATGAACACTTTTATTAATTTTAATATTTTTTTTTTAAATAGACTGCATTTATACATCATCTCTGTGTTACTAGAAATCAACCACAAACTATGTCAGAGCAGCCTGGAGACATGCAATGCTTTTCCCTCTACTTTGCTATGTTCAAAAAAGAGACATAAAAGAAGGCAGGAGAGGGACTTGGACAAAGGACCTGAAGTAGCAGGACAAGGGGGAATGGCTTCCCACTGCCCAGGGCAGGGATGGATGGGATATTGGGCAGGAATTGTTCCCTGGCAGGGTGGGCAGGGCTGGCACAGGGTGCCCAGAGCAGCTGTGGCTGCCCCTGGAGCCCTGGCAGTGCCCAAGGTTGGACAGGGCTTGGAGCAGCCTGGGATAGTGGAAAGTGTCCCAGGGGGTGGCACTGGATGGGCTTTAAGATCCCTTCCCAGCCAAAGCACTCTGTGACTGCACATTCCAGTCTTGTTCTTCCAGGATTTGTAAACCCTGGGACACTTTAATGTTTTGCCTCCCCCATTCCCCACCATTTCTTTTATGCAATGCCAGAGGTGCTGCTGTGCCTGGACCTTGAACTTACCCCTATTAGAAGACAAGAAGCAGTGTTGTAGCTCTCTGTTGAGTTAGCAGAGTTGCCAATTCTCTTTCTGTGGGTCAGAGGTGACACATGAGCTGTGCTTGCAGTGTCCTGGCTCAGAGCCCTGCTGTTCTGCTTTCTAGCAGCCACTCGGACAGTCTCGATCACATCCCCAACAATGTGGCCCACGCCACGGAGGGCAGGATGGCACCCACCTGGAGAGGGAGGCACCGGGGCAGGGCCAGGAAGAAAAGGCACAAGAAAAGATCCAAGCTGAAAGGACAACCTGTGGCTGCTGGCAGGAGAAGCCCAAGAACTCCAGAACAGGAGAGCTGCACCCCGATTCCTGTCCAGGTGAGAATCTTCAATCTTCCTTTTGTACTTTCCCTGCAAACTCCTAGCAGCTCCTGGGTGAGCTTTGGTGTCTGTACTGAGGTTCCTGCTCAGCTGTTTGGTTTTGTTTTCTAGGAGGATGAATCCCACCAAAGTACTCTTTACAGAAACAGTTTTTGGGTTCCTGAATTTTTTAACAAGGACTTGGGCTATGATCCACACTCTTTTGAGAAGCCTGCCCACGCCCCTTTGTCCATGGGCAAACTCCATTCCCCAAGGAGCCAATATAAAACTGAACTGCACAAGCTGATCAGCCCTATTCAGTGCCTTAATCATGTTTGGAAACAGAGGGACACTGTTCCCCAGCCTGAGACTCTCCATCCCTTTCCCTACAACATCCTTCCCCCCCATTTCCCACACGTGGACAATCCTCTCCGTGCCATGAAGCAGAATGCTCTGGACAAATACTTCCATGGTGACCTCAACTATCAAGACAGTAGCTTATCTGGCCTAAACTTAGAATATAATTTCACCAAATGCATCAACCAGTCCGTGCAAACCAGTTCAGACAAGCTTTCTGTGGAAGAATATTTGGTAGATGCCTTGAAGGGGAGTGTGAGTTTTGGTGAACCACAAAATTTAGCCAGCCTGGCCAAGACGTGGAGAGGAGGTGGGCTGGAGCTGAAGGAACAATTCCATGAAGCAAGTGAAAATGAAGGCGTGCTGCTGAACGAGGTGATCTGAGCCACACTCTGGGGTGGGGGAGGCAGAGTTTCTCCTGGGCTTTGGGGGAGGGATGATCTGCATCCATGTGCTTGCTTCTATAACTGTGATTTCTGCATCCATGTGCTTGCTTCTGTAACTGTGATTTCTGAATGGTTCTGGATCTGGCTGAAGCTGCCAGGTAACGATGCAGAGTTATTTTCTGCAGGAATTAAAGCCCTGCCTGTCTCAGACTGCTGGCCCCATGCTGTGCTCAGTCACCAGACGTGCAGGCCTGTCTCTGAGTGGTGGTTCTGTGCTTAGTCAGTCTTCAACCATGTCCTCTGCTTGCTGGGGAAGAACCCAATCTGTTCAGCCAGGCTGCAATATTTATTGGCTCTGGATGAACTGGAGTGTGACAGAAACCAGGGCTGGGTAGAAGGGGGGGTGCAGGAGGCCAGTCTGTGCCTCTGCTGGGACCAGCAGCTCCTGCAGCGTCCCCTGCAGCATCCCCAGAGCCTGGGCGCAGAAATGCATTTGAATCCTAGGGACATGATTCACTTCTTCTGAATTCAGTTCTCTCTCAACACCTTGAAGTCCTCCTGGACCCTGTCAGTGTGGTCTGTGAAGTTCAAGGTGTCCCTTACCTGCCTGAATGTGTTCCCACTGACACCTAAGGCACAGTCTCCATCTACTGACTGCAGAGGAGCTTTAACACAGTGTCTGCATTTAGTCACAGGAATCTGGGTCAGTTGTAGGATTCAGCTTTGTAGTGATGTCCTGCATGAGAAGGGAGGAATACAGAGCTCCAAAGCCATCCAGGTCCTGGTGGCCTTTCTTTACAACACTGGGGTGCACTTGTTTAGAACCAACAGAGCCCACAGCAATCAAGTAGGTTGATCCTTTATAGTTTCACCTCAAGCCTGTGGCAGAAGTAATGATGTACTGGGATTTCTAGAGAGGTGGTGTGGTATCTGCCCTTGTGCTGCTTCTGAGAGTGTTGATCTCTGTCTGGGCAGCTCCACATTCAAGTGTGTCTTTCCCTGCTTCATCTTGTGCTCTGTTTGGACTTGCAGAAGCTGAAGCCGGTGGATTACGAGTACCGAGAAGAGGTTCACTGGACCAAGTGCCACGGTTCCTTGGGCATTGGCTCCTTTGGGGAAGTGTACAAGATAGAGGACAAGCAGACAGGATTTCAGTGTGCTGCCAAGAAGGTAATTCTGTGTGAGAGAAGGGAGGTCCTGGCAGGACAGCACATGGAGAGAAATCTCTTCCCAGGTCCTCTTTAGGACCTTGTTGTGCAGTCACGGTGAAGTGCTGCTGTTGTGTCCAAGGGAAAACATCAGGGTGATGGCAGAGAGAAAAGCAGATGGGGAACCTGTGTGTGCACAGGGGCCAAGCTCAGCAGCCAGAAATAAGCTCATTTGGCTTTAAAGTGTGCTGCAAGGGATCCTGAGTGCTGAGGCAAGAATGGAGATTTCTGAATGATTGTGAGCGACTGCGGGGGAGCAACAGCCACGTGGGTTGTCTGTTATCTGACTATTCTTATCTCAAACCATGTCTGGTCTGAATGGTTACATGGCAGGTATTTACTTCCCTGTTTGGAAAAGGAATAATGTAGGAAAAACCCAAGGCAGTCAGCAGGCTCTGAAAACAGAGCTTTCATCTCCTCAGTGTGAGCTGCAATGCTGGCACAGTTGTTCTGAGGTGATGCTGTTCCAGATGCAGCAGAGGATGTGTGTTTTTCCAGAAGCTGGCACTATCACCTGTTGTACTCCAGGATAGGCCATTGTCACACGATGTGGGAAGTTTAACTTGGATCAGGGCATTGATTTGTGGGCTGCTGTGGGGGCCTCGGGGATGCAGACAGAGGGATAATGCAAGGAGATGAGGAAAATGTAAACTATTTTGTTTGAACTTACACTTGAATAGTTTCATCACCCCTGTGAACTGATGTTTCTCACATTACTTCACAAGAAAACTTCACCAAGCATGTGGGAAGTGTTTGCCTTGAGTACAAAAATATTATGTGCAAAAAGAACCATAACTTGCATTTTTCAGTTTAAAATGTTCATTTTTTCCCCCATTTACACTGGGCCCAGCTTGCTGTGCTCCCTGTGGAAAGATGTAAGTGGCAAGACAAGGCTGTGTGTGTATTTATTTAACCATTTCACAACCATTCAGTTGTCAGCTATGGAAACAAACATCTCTCAAGCATGTGGAAAATTAATTCCTGTTCTGCATCCTCACAGTTCAGGTGTGAAATCTTGTGGTGACACAACCAGCCTGTTTCCTGTCAGTGTGTAGCTATTTAAATGTATTATCCATTTGGCAAATCCACAGTCTTGGGAGAAATAGCTGTTCCTTGTGGGGTGGATTTTCAGGAAGGAGGATGGTTGTGCTGAAAAGGGAAACATGAAAGTAGGAGAAGCTGAAGTCTTTCAAAATGTCATTCCCCCCCCAATTACTGAAGGATAACTGATGCTTCTTTATATCAGAAATGCATCTCCTTGGATCACACTCTGAAAGCAGAGTTCTAACATGCAAATTGGACACTCCTCTATGCTCTCTTTAATTTTCCATGAGTAACTGTCTCCAGTTCCTGCTGCCTCCCTGTGACAGCAGGGCACTACCTCACCTTCTTTCACCAGACTTGGTGTTGGAAGCACCTGCTCTCCAAATTCTTGAGATGAAAGAAAACCAGCTATGGCTGGATTGCTGACAGAGAAGAAATATGATGCATCTTTTTCCCACCAGAATCTTCATGACTCATGTTTTCCTCCTGGACTTCAGCAAAATCTTATTTAGTTTGGCTGAACTTAGAGGATAAAGTTTTTCTTTAACCCTTTGCAGGATGAGCACCACCTAACAAGGTGATCATGCAGATCACTACTTGTGGACATATTTTGTATGTCTCCCCTCCTGCTTTGTGGGAGTTGAATTTTTGCCAAGTTTTGCACCATCCCCAGTTTTTTTTTTCCTCCTCTCGTTCATAAAAGCAGAATGTTCAGTTGTCAAAGTTATCTTTTTGCTGAGACAGAAATTACCTTCCTGAAGGTCCTCAGCTGTAATCTGGAGTTATTGCAAGCTGGCATCTCTTGTGATGAATCTTGGACATTGGACACTGAGGGTTTATCACCCCGAGCATTCCCACTTCTTCCTGCACTCCCTGAGTTCTGTTAGGGAAGGTCACAGAACTAAGTCTGGAAAACACCTCCAGGGCAATCAACCCAATTAACCCATCCTGAGCCTCTGCTGTCACACAGCCACCACAGGAGGGGAGGGTTGTGTCAGGATCTGTCTTGGTTTGGACAGACAGGTGTCTGCCAGGGAAAGCTGGAGTTTCCCTTAGAATTGAGAATGTAAACCCCTCACCCCTGCCAAATTATAATTTTGCAATTAAGGGCATTCAGGCAAAGCTTTGGGAATGGGAATAACGGTTCTTTACTANGGGGAGGATGAATGGTGAAAGAGATCAGAAGCACTGCCCCACCTGGTTTGAACTGGTTGGCCCATTATCAGAAGGCACCCACCCCCCTCCCCCCAGAATAACAAGAGATTAAAAAAAAAACAAAAAACCATCTCCCCAACTGCTTTCAGCAGGTGAAATCAAATACACATTTTTTACTCCATCAGCCAAGATAGGATCCATGGCAGCATTTGCTGTTTCTGCAGGTGCAGGTGGAACACTTCCGTGCCGAGGAGCTGACGACGTGCGCGGCCGCCAGCAGCCCCAGCGTGGTGCCCCTGTATGGGGCTGTCAAGGAGGGCCCCTGGGTCACCATCTTCATGAAGCTGATGGAGGGTGAGCAGGGGACAGCCAACCACTGGCACTGCCCAGTGCACGCTGGCCTCCTCTTCCCCCTGCCCCATGACCAAGCTGTTAATTCACTCAGAATAATCCTGGCGTGAATTCCCCAGTGGGTTGGGATGGGGGTGTGTTAATCCTGCCTGCTGTAGGGGGGAAAGAATTCTCAGTCCTGCCTCACTCCAGTTCAAGGTGTCTCTTTTTCACAGTAAAACACAGCTGGGGCTGGTTTGTGCTTCCCTGATGATTTGCAGGACTCCAGTGGAGGGCATTGCCCTGGAAAAGGGGATGCTTACTGTCTAAGCAAACCTAGGTGATTCCATTGCCTGGTGCTCTTTTTCTGGCCAGAACCATGAAAACAGGCTGTGAAGAATGAGCTGGTGGGCAGTAACACCTAGAAGTGCCTGTTCTGATCAAAGAGCAGTTGCTTTAGCTCCAAAGCAACACTGTTAAACTGACACTAAGCAAAAAGCCATAGGAACGAGGCCTGTTTTTGTGGGCAGCAAAAGCTCTGGGAAGAAACAAAAGGAACAGAGCCATGTGTGGAAGATGAGTGCTGTCAGACCTGGAAAATCTCATTTTTTCAATGGAAACAACCAGGAATGCTAATGATGCTAGGGAGAATTTAAAGATAAGCTAACATGGACTCCCTGGATTCCTTTCTAGGTGGTTCATTAGGGCAGCTCATTAAACAGAGTGGCTGCCTGCCAGAGGACAGAGCCCTCAGCTACCTGGGCCAGGTGTTAGAGGGTCTGGAATATCTTCATGCTCAAAACATTCTCCATGGAGATGTCAAAGGTAGGAAGGTGTTTGAAGTACCTTGTTCTCCCCTTTTCTTAGAAGAAACAAATTGCTTGGAGATTAAATTATGGGATTACTTACTGAAGTTATGGGATCTACTTACTAGGTTTTCAGATCTATGCTTGAAATTAGAGTTTCCCTTGGTTGTAGACTGCTGGCAATATCATACTTGTCACCTCTTCTTGTCACCCCATAGGTCTGCCATAGCCTGCTTACCCAGGCTACCTCACTGGGCTACAAGAATCTCCAGGGCAGATAACTGATAGCTTATAAGAGATAAATACAGCTCTATACTTGCTTAAGCCAGTGACAGGAAAAAAAAAAAAAAAAATCCCTTTAGGCTTGAAGAGCTGTAGTTCTGTGTGCTTTTGGCAGTTTTTGCCATCTGCTGATCCAGGGGAGACTAATGGAACCCTTCTCGTTGGCAGCGGAGAACGTGCTGCTGTCGGACGACGGGAGCAGGGCCCTCCTGTGTGACTTTGGCCACTCTGCTCACCTGCACCCAGACGGGCTGGGAAAGTGCTTGGTCACAGGTGAGGCTTTGCTGCTGCTGCTCTGCTGAGGAGTTGCCCTTGTGGCTCCTTCCTGCTTGGTGAACATCATTGACACCTGGCTGATTTGCAGGAGACTGCGTTTTCCAGGCTGAGCGTTGCTCGGGGTGTCTGGGTTGTTGGTGTTACTGTGAGGCATCCCACGGTGTGAAATTTGGGAGGTGGTGGTCCTCATCTCCCAGGCCAGAAGGGGTTTTGTAAGATTATGTCAGCTGGCTGCATTCAGTGTTTTATCCCTGCAAGAAAACCACATTGAACCTTTAAAATCTTACTCTGGCTTGTTGTGGAACCTCACTAAATAGTGGGGAAGAGTCCTGACCTGCACTAAAGCAAAATTCCTTTATTTTTTTTTTTTGACAATTAAACTTAACCCTGCTTCTTCATGCAGCTGTTGAAAGAGAAGGGTATGTTTTCTAAAGTCAAGCTCATGTTTTGCCTCCCAGATTTGCTTGAAAGGGAAGTTTAATTCCTATTGTGTGTATAAGGGATGGGTCTGAGAGGGAGCAGCTTTTTAATGCTGCTCTTTTTGCTGCTTTTTGGGTTAAGGTGGAGCCTCTCCACTATGGAGAAAAGCTGGGAGAGCTCAGATTGTTCAGCCTGGAGAAGAAAAGGCTCAGAGGAGGCCTAAGAGCCCCTTCCAGTGCCTAAAGGGCCTCCAGGAGAGCTGGAGAGGAACTTGGGACAATGGCCTGGAAGGACAGGACAAGGGGAAGTGGCTTCCCACTGCCAGGGGGCAGGGATAGATGGGATACTGGGAAGGAATTCCTCCCTATAAGGGTGGGGAGACCCTGGCACAGGGTGCCCAGAGCAGCTGTGGCTGCCCCTGGATCCCTGGCAGTGTCCGAGGCCAGGCTGGATGGGGCTTGGAGCAGCCTGGGATAGTAGAAGGTGTCCCTGCCCATGGAAGGGGGTGGGACTGGATGAGCTTTAAGGTCGCTTCCCACCCAGACCATTCTGGGATTCTCTGAAGCTGACAGGTCTCACTTCAGCTGAAAAAGAGAAGGATTCTGCCTTATGCCTCCTACCAGTGGCACTGGAGCAGTTCTCTTGCCTGCTGCAGGCAGTGAGTTTTCTCCTGGATGCTTTCAGGGAACTACGTGCCTGGCACTGAGACCCACATGGCCCCAGAGGTGGTGATGGGGAAGCGCTGTGACTCCAAGGTGGACGTGTGGAGCAGCTGCTGCATGATGCTGCACATGCTCAACGGCTGCCACCCCTGGACACAGTACTACAACCACCCTCTCTGCCTGAAGGTGAGTGAGCCAGCCTCTCTGCACTGCCAGCCAGGTGAGCAGCCAGAGCTTGTTGTTGCTGGCCGGGGACCACTGGCCTCGGGGTGGATGGCTGGGAGCCAGCTGGGCATCTGACAGGATGCCAGCCTTGCTGCTGGAGCTGAGCATTCCCTGTGCCTGCTCTGCTTGGTACTCTGCTTCAGTACCCTGCTCATGACTTGGGTGTGACTTTTGAACCATTCAGCTGTAATAAAAATTACTGTTCAGGTCTCACTTAATGCTTTCATTTCAGTTGGAAACGCTGCCGGGGTGGGAAGAACCTTCCTGAAATCAAATGAAGCCTCTCTGGTGTAACCTCTTTCACTTCCTGTTTGTTGCACAGATCGCTAAAGAGCCACCTCCTCTGAGGGAAATTCCACCTTCCTGCAACCCTCTCACTGCTGAGATTATTAAGCTGGGGCTGGAGAAGGAGCCTCTGCACAGGGCATCTGCATCGGAGCTCAAAACTAAGACCAGTGTGGCACTGGAGGAAGGTAGAAATGTCCTGATGCAGCTGAATCTTCATATTCCCACTGGGAGGGAAATGTCCTGATGTGACTTTTCCCTCTGGGAGAGTTGCTGGTGCTGTTCCTTTGGGAAGCACCAGTCTGTTTTATTGCCCAGGGTATCGTTTTCACAATATTGATGCATTTTTTGGGGTTGGTGGCTTTTGCCTGCAGCCGAGTGTTTGTCACCCAAATAAATGATAATTTCCTGTGTGCTGTCACATGCTCTTCTTCCTCCTCTGCTGAGGGAGGTGAGCTCTCTGTGGGTTTGTTCAGGTGTTGTGCCTGGGCTCCTGTCACCTCTCCACACCTGGAGAGCCTGGTGTGCAGTACAACTGCCAGCAGAGGTTCATTGCACCCTTAGCTGTAACTCATGTTTGTGGTTCAGTCTTGCCCCTGACACTGCCATTAATTTATTTCAACTTCTTCCTGCTGACTGGTTCTGTAATACAGCAAGAATTTGTGGAGGTGATCTGGTTTTATCTTTCGAAGGAGCTGGGTGTTTTACTTCAAAAATTCTTGCAGCAAAGGAAAACTTTTACCTCTTTTATTGCCTTTTTTCATAATGTTTGTATCCTTTTTGGTTTTTTTGTAGTGGGAGGTGTGAAAAGCCCCTGGAAAGGCGAATACAGAGAGCCCAGACATTTATTTTTGGATAAAGAAAACAGTGCACAGACGTCCCTATCCCCCCTGAGCCCAGTTTCTCAGACTGATTCTGACCCAAAACTGTCAGCCAAAGTTTCCTGTGCCAGCCCAGTCCTACCACCTCCATCTCTGGAGCAAACAGAGGAGGTTGAGGGAACCCACTGGAATGAGGGCAAGGAGCTACCTGAGACCTGTGATCCCCCACCTCTCTCCTCTACTCCTCTGCCCCTGAAGAGCTGCAGCCACGTGGAAAGAGCCACAAACATTTCAGAGCAAGAACTTCAGCAGCTGGAAATTGGTGAGCACTGGGCTGGGGGAGGAATTCAGCTCTCTTTTTGCTTGAAAGCAGGATAAAAATACAGCTGCTTTCTCTTGGCTTGTTGACAGTTATTTTTGGGGTTTCAGCTTGGATGTCATTTTGCTCATAGTTCCTTTCTTGTTACACAAATTGCTCAACCTTCCTTCAAACTACTAAAACTAATAGCTCTTAACCAATTAAATGTGCCACGAAGGGATTGAACAGAATTTCCTTCCCCCTGAAGAGGGGGGAACCTTCTGAGAGAGGTGCAGGACTCTCTTAGAAAACAGCCTGTTTCAGACTTGTGCCTGTTTGCACAGTGTAAACAGTGTCAGAATTCCAACTTCATCTGGAATTTTAGGCTTAAGTATCTTTTTTTTTAATTGAGGTAATAAGCCAGGATAAAAATAAAGGAATTGCAGATGTCAAGCAAAGCAGTGCAGTTAAAATCAGCCTGCAGCTGGTTTGTTCTGGGCATTGGAAAACTTACAGCCAAGGAATTTGGTTACAACAGCAATCCAGAGTTTGAAAATCAGCAGTAAATTCAGTGTGGAAATCAGTGATTTGTCCAGTTCCATTTCCCCAGTATAACTCTACATTTCACTTCCTTTTTTTTTTTTTTTTTTTTCTTTTTTTTTTTCTTCCATATTTTCTAGTCCTTTTGTGTGAATTGAAAGCTTCCAGTTAGGAAGAAAGTGGTTTGAATTGTAACTGTGTCAGGAAGCTGAGGAATGAGGAATTTTAGGGGTTGCTGATGGGCAGCTTCTTTCTCAAATGGCTTTGGGTCTCAGCAGCAATCTGAGAGCTGGCTATGTGTGGGATATCTGGATATTATCAGGAATATTTACAGTATTTCTAAGTACTTGTACCCAGATAAGGGAGTACAAACATCCAGATACTTGAGAGAGCTGAGTGCATGAGTTTGACCTTTCCCTGATAATGTGGATGGATCTAGAGTGACATCTCACAGTAGACATAATGGGCAAGAATTGGTAAATCTGGAGTGCTATTTTGGGTGTTGTTGCACCATCCACCTCCTCTTGGCTCACTTTCCCTGTGTCACAGTGCTGGCCGTGGCCTCTGCATGGCAGAGTTGTGTGTTGAGTTTTGCTGGCACCAGTATGAATGTTCATGAGGTATTGCTGAAAAGCTTTGGGTATTAATTGCAGAGCAGTGATTAGAGCAGGGAGGCGTGGAAGGCAACACTGGGAATGTCTCCCTTCTCTTCCTTTTGCTGCAGAACTGTTTCTGAACAGCCTTTCCCAGCCTTACTCTCTGGAAGAACAAGAGCAAATGCTTTCCTGCCTCAGCATCGACAGCCCCTTTGTGTCAGATGCCAGTGAGAAGGTGAGTGGGGGAGGCTGGGGGGTGGCTGCCTGGCCCCCTCAGGAAAACTGGAAGCTGTGGCCAATGGAAATGTGGAATTTCACCTTTGCTGCTGCTTTCTGACAGCCAGGTTGCTGGGGAGCACCTTGGGAAAAAGCTTTGCTCATGCCCAGTGAGGAGGTTGAGGGTTGTAGCTGTGCTTTGGTTCCCTGGATCCAGCATGGATCCTTTCCTCCAGAGGCTCTCCTGTGCTGTGTCCTCACCAGAAGCTTCAAGTGTGTGGATACAGAAAATCTCAGCAGCCTCCACCCTCCCTGTCTGTGCAGGAGAAGGGAGCTGGGGAAGCAGTGATGGAAGTAGGAGCTGCACTGAGCAGCTGTGCAGGATCTTCCTCCTGGCGTGGCCACCAGTGGGAGGTTTAGGGAAAGACCAGGAGAGTAGGACAGGAAAACAGAGACCCAGATCTTGGATATTCACTCCCAGCCTATGGATCTATTCTCCATGAACTTATTTTAACCCATTGATGCTAATGAATACACAGGCCTAGTTATTTAAATAGCAATTTGAACTGGATTGGTTTGCCCTCTCTGGTGTTCCTAGGGTAGGGAATATCAGTGAGGAGCACTGAATAAGCCTTGCTGGACCAGGGAAGGACAAAGCCCTTCTATCACAGTTTTCAAAGACATTGAGTCCCAAATTTGTGCATCCTGGCATCTGCGGGAGTCAGTTCTGATTGGGAGCAGCTTTGTGTCCTATTTTTGTCTCTCTTCTCACTCTTCCAGTGCTTTTTGAGGAGGGCTGAGGGAGTTCTGCACAGCTGAGCTGTTGACACACAGAGTGTGCAGTGTGGGATCTGGTTCTGCTTGGTTTTTCCCTCTAACACCTACCCCATACCTTTAACTTGGCTTTTGACTGGTTCAGAGCACTGTGCTGATGTCAGATGGACTGGGACAATACAGACCCTTCCCAACAGTGCAGCACCACAGGGTCTATGGTTGGTTTTGTGCAGTTAATTGTTTTTTTTTCCTGGGTGTTTCTAATGTCAGTAAGTGACAAATATTTTAACTGATGCTTAATTCTCCTGCCAGTCAGCACAAGCCCTCTTTTCTCATCCAGCTTTTCAGTTCATTACTGATTTAACTATTGAGAATATCTGATAAGGTCTGCACACTGTTGCAGTGCCATCCATTCCCTTTCCCAGATGGCACATAAAGGTTGAGTAAGGCCCAGCCTTAAATCCCTCTGGATTTCCACCTTTTTTTCCCCCCGACCTTATTTTTAACGCTCATCTCCTGCCAGCTCATTTTCTTTCAGAGCCTCAGACAGACTTGTGCTTACTCCTGCAGAACTCCATGAAGGCTTCCCACAGCTTGAGGGACACCATGAGCTCTGGGATCCATTCCTGGAACAGCCAGGCAGAGGGGCAGAGCTGCAGCTGGAACAACCTGCTGAGCCGCAGCCGGCACACGGACACTCCCAGCTACTTCAACGGTGGGTCTGCCTCTCCACACCTGGCAGAAATGGCCAGCAAGCACTTTCTCACTATCTAGACAGGCTGGATCTGGAGTTTTGGAGCTCCTTTTGTCCTTCATTGCTGTGCTGGCACAACCTCCCCCCCCAAAGATGGGTTGTGAGGAGGCCTCGTCTGCCCCAGTCACAGATAGGTGGAAGGCACTGGGTCTGTACAGGAAAATCCAGGGAAGTTTCTGAGCACACAGAGCCCGTGTGCCCTCCCTCATGCAGCTTCCATATGCAAGGAGTGTTTTATAACCACAAGCATCTACCCAGAATTTTGAGGGCATATTGTGCAAATTAAGACATCGCTTCAGCTGCTTTCTTGCTAAATGCAGCTCTGCTCTGTGAGTCATTGCTGTCTGCAGCGAGCTCCATACTCAGCAAAAAAAAAAAAACCTACATAAATTAAATCCTTAATGACAAAAATGAGGTTTTCCCCATGTGTGTGCCTTGTCAGTCAGTTTTGCTGTGGACTGTGAGGTCCTTGTGGCTCAGCAGAAGTTAAAGAACCTCTTGTGCATTCCAGGAGTGAAAATCCAGATCCAGTTGCTGAGTGGAGAAAATTTGCACATCAGGGATTTCCACAGGACAAAGGTGGGAGACATTGCCACGGGGATAAGCAGCCAGGTGAGACACAGACTGGAGTTCAGTGCATTGTTTGATTTCTTCCCTACTGCAGCCTCATAGCCCCTGAATAACCCCACCCCAGGGAGACCCAGGAGTGGTTCAGGGATCCTTAGGACACCTTTGGAAGCAGAACCTCAGTGCTGCTGTTGTCAGTGTGGTAGCAGAGGATGTTTTCTGAATCACAGAATCATTCAGGTTGGAAAAGACCTCCAAGATCATCAAGTCCTACCTTTGACCAAATCCCACCAGGCCCACTAAACCATATTTCCAAGTGCCACATGCATTCATTTTTTGAACCTTTTCAGGGATGGTGATTCCACCACTGTCCTGGGCAGCCTGTTCTAATGCTTGTCCACTCTTACAGTGAAGAAATTTTCCCTAATATCCAGCTTAAATCTAGTACCAAACCTGAACTGTAACCCAGTGCCAATTGTCAGAGTGACATGGGGATCTATATCTTAGAAAGCATCTGTGCTGAAGCTTAAAAAATCCTTCTCCTCAGTTATAAACTCTTTCCCCTCTCCCTAAAGAATCATTATATAACTTTTTCATTATGAGCAGGAGCATCAGCTCAGGGAAATGAGCTGTGTTTGGCTGGGGTGCTTCCAGCTTGTTCTGTTGGAGGTGCTGGCACACTCCTGTGAACCTCACTGTGGGCTGCTTTGGCTGTTCCTGAAAGAAACTCTGGAGTGTCTGTGGGACTGTGACTCATCTGAGTGTAAAATGGGATTATCTCTAAAAGATGTTGCCCCAGTCCAGAAAACGTCCCAGTGGTGCTGATTGACTCTAGAATCTGTTCCTGTGGACATCACAAAGCAAAATACCTGGAGAGGAGCTCAGCTGCCCAAACATGGGCAGCTCAGGACCCCCCAGCCATGGCCCAGGGCTCGGGGAGGCACTTTGGCAGCAGGGTGGGCACTGCCCACTCTGGTTCCGAGGGATTTTCTAAGAGAGGAGTTCAGGATGTTCTGCCAAGCACGAGCCCCTCCCTGGGAGCTGTCCTTGTCTTGGGAAGCTGGGTGTGACAGAGGGCTGTGATGTTCTGGAGGAGGCTGGAAGTGCCACTGAGCTCTGTGTGACGCTGTTCAAGATGAACAATGACATGGACCCCTGAGGTCAGAAGGCTGAAATTACTCCAATCAATCTTTATTACCTGGGAATTTCTTCCTTTTGTACTATTTTACAAAGAACCCACCCAAAGGGGTGGAAGAAAGACAAACTTCTTCAACTACATTGGTCAAGTCAGAGGGACATCAAGAGAAGGGAAAGGACTGCAAAACACAGGTTACAGTCAGGAAAAACGTGTCTCTTGTTGACAGAACCGTGCCTGGGGGGAAGAGTTTCAGAGAAATCAAAGCATCACAGCACCAAGCATAACTACACTCTGTGTCTTCTCCACAGATCCCCGTGCCTGCCTTCAGCCTGGTGACCAAGGAGGGGCAGCCCGTGCACTACGACATGGAGGTGCCTGACTCTGGCATCGAGCTGCAGTGCACCCTGGCCCCCGACTGCAGCGTCAGCTGGGCCTGGCGCGTCAAGCACGGCCAGCTGGAGAACAGGCCCTGAAGCCCTGCCTGCTCTGGAGGTTTAGCACCTTGTGCAAAGAAGGAATTGCAGCAGCATCTGAGCTCCCCTGCCACGGGGCGCCAAGCGCGGTGGGTGGCGTTCGCGCTGCGGCGGGATGGCAGCTCGCTGCCCTCAGGCCTCACCTCTGTTGGCTGTTCTGATCCACTTCCAAGGCACATCCTGAGCTTGGACATTCCCCAAGACGTTGGGAATTGCTTCTTTTGGGTGTGTTAGAGCTTGAGAATGGTAGGTGGAAATTTCCTCGCTTTTCAGAGGAAGGAGGTTGTGCTTTTCAGGAGAGCAGGGGGATTGGGTGAGAACTCTTGCTCTTGCTCCGAGGTGAGGTCGGTCCTCGCTGGGCTTGCCCAGAGGAGGAGGTCGGGTGCCCTCAGTGCAGCTGGGGTTGGTTGTGCCAAGGGGAGGGGAGCTGGCTGGCTTCCTTCCAGCTGGAGGAAAAGACATTTCTGTAGGCTCTGGGGAGCATCATCTCCACCTCAAGCTTTTTGCTGGGGAGAATCGACAGCAGTCCCCGGCTGGTTCTTGGTTTCACCTCCCACCCTTCCCCGCAGTCGCTTCCTTCTTGAATCAGAAAAGAACTTGGTTCCCAGAAAGAGCTTTGCTTGCAGCTCCCACCTGCAGTCTCAGAGGAGCTGGTGCTCTCTCTGGTGTCCCTGGCAGGCAGGGCAGGAGGAGGCTACAGAATCCCTTGGTGGGAGGGTGGAGGGGTTGCTCCTCCATCCTGTTCCCACCTCTGATGTGGGACTTCAGGTGCACTGTCCCATCCCTGGGGGAGTAAGGGACATCAGCTCTGTCAGCTGTGACAGGGCTGAATTTTACTGCAGAATTTATAAAAATCTCCCTCCCAGCTCCCAGTCCAGCCCAGTGCCCCAGTTCTGTGAGCTCAGCCTGGCCTCACAAGGCTTCCCACTCCTCCCTTCACTTCAGACTGGGTTCACTGAGTGGGATGGGTTCACTGAGCTGGGCCTGGAACACCTTAAGCTTTGGACTGTTTTTTTTTTACCGATTTGTGAATGTTTGGAACACACTGAAACCTCACAGGTCAGCTTCAGGTGGGCGGGTGTCGTTTGCCCTTCCCCATCCCAGAGCAGATCCCGAGGGAGGTGTGAGCTCCGAGTGTGTTTGTTCAGGGCTGCCCCAAGGCCTGGCACACCTGGAAATCACAGTCTCTCCCTGTGCCTGTGGCTCTGCCAGAGCTCTGTGGCTGCCTCTGAGCAGGGGCTCAGCATCCAGCCTGGGCAGAGAAACAGCTCCCAAAATCCGAGGTGGGCTCTGCCAGGTCTGGGTCTGGGAAACACAGCAGTGCTGGCAGTCTTCCCAAGGGGAGTTCACTTAGAAAAAAAAAGCTGGGAAAAGCTGAACTCTGAGCCTCCCTTTTTGAGGAGCAGCACTCCTTAAACAATGGATGCTCTCTCCCTTTGGTCTCCCAGAACATGGGCTGGTTTTGCTCTACCAGACAGTGACATCCCCTGAACAGAAAACTCAAGTTGTGATGTAATAAAAAAGTGAAACTCACGAAGAAAAATGAAAGCTGTCACCACTCTGGGTATAGTTTTTATAGCACTTTTTGTTCTAAAGCACTTAATACGTTGTCCAAAATAGGCACCTAATTATATCTACAATGCCATAGTCAGAGTCTTCTTAGTAAATAATTAGCACATTATGCACATGTCTTCCAGGAGGGAGTGGGGAAAGAGGGAGCTTGGCTCGATTGCTTTTTTCAGATGCCATAAACTACTAAGAGTTTAAGCTCTGGAGCAGAAGGGATCAAAGTGCCTCTTCCAGGGGTCCCAGCAGCTCCTGAGCACAGGTTCAGTGCGTGCCTGGCTCCTTTCCTGAGCTTCCTCCAAAGGGGCAGGAGGAAAACTGTTGGTTGTTTCTGTGAGTCTGTGATGTGTCAGTCCCCAAGCATTGTGGGTTCCATCCCAAAGGCTGCCCCTTGTGCCTCTGTCACCTGGGGGATGCTCCCATGGCCTGGTGTCCAGTTCCATGCCCGGGCACTGGGATTGAGCCCTGGAGCAGCAGGAGGGAGCAGCAGGACTGTCTGCAGGACTCCTGGGCTCTGCATCTGCAGCATTAACCTGAACTCGGGCCACCTGCACGAGGGCAAGGAACCCTCCCGGGCCCAGGGTGTCCTTGCAGGGCCCGTGGAGATGTCCATGTTCCCCTGGTCCATGGAGATGTCCATGTTCCTTGGTCCATGGAGATGTCCATGTTCCCCCAGTCCATGGAGATGTCCCTGCTCTCCAGGCCCATGGAGATGTCCATGCTCTCCAGGTCCATGGAGATGTCCATGTTCCCCCAGTCCATGGAGATGTCCATGTTCCTTGGTCCATGGAGATGTCCATGCTCTCCAGGCCCATGGAGATGTCCATGTTCCTTGGCCCATGGAGACGTCCCTGCTCTCCAGGCCCATGGAGACATCCATGCTCTCCAGGCCCATGGAGATGTCTGTGTTCCCCAGGCCCATGGAGATGTCCACGCTCTCCAGGCCCATGGAGNGGAGATGTCCCTGCTCTCCAGGCCCATGGAGATGTCTGTGTTCCCCAGGTCCATGGAGATGTCCATGCTCTCTAGGCCCATGGAGATGTCCATGTTCCCCAGGCCCATGGAGATGTCCCTGCTCTCCAGGCCCATGGAGATGTCCGTGTTTCCCGGTACCCTCACAGCAGCATTAGCCAGGGTTCACCCTCTCTGTTTTGTCCAAAGCCTTCAGCCCTGTGTTTGCTGCCACCACAAGTGCCCAAGTGAGGCTGCAGGTTCCCAGCCCAGCAAGCTTGGCCGTGTCCCTGCCCTCAGGGTGGTGTCACAGTCCCTGCCTGGGGACAGGCCCCACAAACCACTGGTGCCTTCCCAGTCCCTGAGCTGGGGTTCTCCCCTGGCACCCTGGCTGTGCTGCCAGCCAGCCTGAGCTCTCCCTGGCTCTCTCCTGCTGCCAGGACAGTTTCCTCTTCCCTTGGCTTGTCACTTTGCTGTGACAGGCACAAACAGCCCGGCTTCCAGATGAAGGCAGCACTGACAGCAGAAAGCTGGGGAAGATCTGCATTATCCTCACTCAAATTTGGCTGGAGCTGTCAGGTTTCGTAACGAGTGTTTAGAACAGAACCCCAGCTCGGGGTGGGGAGGACAACCAGTGGGAGTGATAAACACAGATGGCTCTTGTCGTGCAGCTCCTCCCGGAAGCCTGGAAAAATCACCGTCGGTGAGGCGAGGTGGAGCTGAGGATCTCTCTGGGATGGGCACTGGGGGAAGGTGCTGGAGCGAGGAGCTCGGATGGAATGAAATGACACTTTATAAAACTGTGATTTCTTGAAGTTAATGACCTGCATTTCACAGGGAAAAAAAAATAAAGCTAAAAAAAAAAAACAAAACCCCAGATATTTTTTGTTGTCATTGCTGGTGGTTTGAGGTGTTGTCCCAGAGAACAAGATGGTGATGCTGAGTAAGACATTTGAGGAGCCTGGTCTGATTAAACTCTGCTATATAATAATTACTCTGGGGTTGGGGGAATGGAGGAGAAGTCAGGGAGGGTGCTGGGCACTGCCCAGGCTCCCCGGGGAATGGTCCCAGCCCTGAGGCTGCCAGAGCTCCAGGAGGGTTTGGACAGCACTGCCAGGGATGCTCAGGGAGGGATTGTTGGGTTGCAGGGCAGGAGTTGGACTGGATGATCCTTGAGGGTCCCATCCCACCCAGGATATTCCAGGATTCTGTGATTTCTGGGGCTCAAAAGGCAGCACCAACTGTGATGGATCTAAGCCCAGGCTTTGCTGAATATTCTGGCATCTCTCTCCTTCCAAGCAGACAGCCCCTTGTCCTCCCTCTCTCCTGTTGTGGGGGATTTGCTGCACTGGGAGCTGCTCAGTCTTGCCTTGGGTGGTGCAGGGCTGAGGCAGGCAGAGCTGTGGGGGTCCCCCTGCACCTCCCAGTGCTGCAGCCCCTCTGCTGCAGGAGCTGTTCATCTGCACGGAGCTGAATCCTTCCAGGAAAGGAGCCCAGCAGGCTGGGGGGGGCTGTGGCCGGGCTGCTGAATGAGGACAGTTGTCCTGAAAGACATTTTTTTGTGCTGTCATGCACCCACACGTCTGTGCTGCGAACAGACCTCAGCTCTGTTGTCCTCAAAGAAACGGTGGGTGGCTTGTTGCTAGAATTCCAGACTTGTTTGTGTTGGAAGGGACCCTGAAGATCATCTCGTTCCACCCTCTCACCTCCCACTATCCCAGATTGCTCCTGGGAAATGTCCAAGCCCCGTCCAAGCTGGCCTTGACATTTCCAGGGATGGGGCAGCCACAGCCCCTCCCTCCATCTTCCCATCCCTTCCCTCCCTTCACCTTCCCCCTTCCTCCCCTCTCTTCCTCCCTCCCTCCATCCTTCCCTCATTCCATCTTTCCTTCCTTCTCTCCCTCCCTCCCTCCCTGACAGCGTCGCCCCCCCAAGCAAACCCTTCTCCCGGACAATCAATCCTTTATTCTCTTAAGACTTTTTATTACCGGTTCTGCTTTAGAATAAACACACCTTCGGTATATAAAAATAATGTATACAAATGAGCAGTTAATGGTTTACACTTCTGCCCTAAAGGCAATTTGTATGTTACACATTCATTTCCCATCCCTCCCCGGACACGGAGCCGGCGCTGAAGCAGCTTAAACACAGCAGGAAAGCAGCGGCTGCTCTGGCTAAAGCTGGGTCGAGCGAGAAAGGACGGGAGGAGGGACAGAAGGACGGACAGCAGGAGGAGGAGGAGCGCCCTCGCATCGGGACGAGCGCTCGATGAAGTAAATGCACCGAGAGGTTTAATTGCGGGGTCGGGGTTGCTCGGGGCAGGGGAGGCAGCGACAGCGACAGCGACAGCCGGGTCCGGTGCGTCTCGGGACCCCGCAGCCTTTGTTATCGCGGTTGCTGCGGGGCTGGGGGCTGCCGGCATCTCCTGCGTGTCCCACCCCACGGGGACACGGGGAGCCCCGCAAGGCCGACAGCCCGGGCTGATCCCAGAGGCTCCAGCCCCGGCAGGGCGGGTGGATGCCGGGGATGCGGGTGGATGCTGGGGATGCGGGTGGATNGGAGGCGGGTGGATGCTGGGGATGCGGGTGGATGCTGGGGATGCGGGTGGGCGGAGGTGCCACCACCCCGCACAAACTCGTCCCCGCTGCTGATTGCCGCAGCTACGGAGCCTCCCCCGCGGCGAGGAACAGCCCAGCCCGTGGGGACACCCAGCTGTGTGTGGGGGTGTTCCAATCCCTGCTGCCGCAGCACAGAGAAAATGTGAAGGAAGACTTGTAAAATCGTGTAAAATAGCACCGCTGCCAGCCCCCTGGCTCCGGGAGGTGCCCGGGGTGGGAGCTTTGCAGCAGGAGAACG
>VWYO01024113.1:9039-19720 GCA_013400275.1 Rhadina sibilatrix
AAATTAATTGAAACTGGTTAGTGCAAGATAAGGGAAAATGGAGTAGAAATTTCAGCCTTCAATGATCAGAAAAACTAATTTTCCAGATGTGTAGGCTAAATTAATTTTTTAAAAATATTTTAGATTGTTTTAATAATAAAAATTTGAAAGAGTGGAAAGAAACAGAACATGAAAGATGCATAAAATTTCAAAGTTCTTTTTTTTTTTTTTGTAGTTTTTCAAAAGCAGTTTCCTCTTAGTTTAATTGCACTTTGAAATCTAAAACTATGTTAGTAATATAACATCCATATTTAGGCATTATGGATCACCTTCTGTTGGGAAAATGGGAATTTTAAATCATAGACTGTATTGTAAAAAATCCCAATTTGTTTAATGTGTTTTTATCTCTTACCATCATATCAACAGTTATTCAATTAGCGCAGTGGTGACTCCCTAGTTTTACTGAAATAGGATTTTTCCTGTTTGGCATATCTGATATGCAGAGCAGTTGCCTCCTGTCATTTCAATCAGAGATGGATGGAAATGCTAATTTTCTAGGGAGGAAATCTTTGTCTGCTGTTTTATTAGTAATATGACTCCAAATCATCTTACAGGTGTTTTTCAGTGGTGGGGTTAGACTCCATCTCAATCTGATAAGGAGTTCCTAATAAGAGGAAATTAGGTCAGTACTCACAGGAAAAATTAAGTGCCATATGTCCTGACTCTTCATAATGATCATTAAATCCCAAAAGGACATCTACACAATACATGTAATTTTGAGAAAATAAAGAAAGTCTTCATGAAGCGGTTACAGTTTTCTGAGAGCTAATTAGGATCAAGATATTAGGTACTCTTGTTAATATGAGAAGATAAAATAAAACCCTCATGCTGTAAACAGAGAATTCTGCAAACTGATCCCTTTTACCAGCCTTGATAGGTTTATTTTTACGCATGAACATAACCAAATATGAAACAAATAGGTTTATTTTAAAATAATATTTGGAAAAAAGAGAATTAATGTCCCATGTCATTTACTTGCATTCCTCTGTTTATAAACATTTTATAAATATTTCCTTCATTTAAAAAAAAACAAGCAAACCCTGCTTTTATTTCTTGATTAGAGTTTTCCAAATCTCACAGACCATATTTATAAGCAATATGACATAAACTGTTCGAGCACTGTAAGTCATCCATTATTTCTTATTATCTAAATCTGAAGAATGAAATATTCTAAGTATCTTATAATTTAATATTTTCTTTATATTTATGAAATTATAAACCACAAATGTAATGACATTGGAGACAATGTGAGATTTTATACCAGGTTTTAATGGTACATAGAACTGTGATCAGATATTGGTGCCTTTTAGCTGCCTATCTATGGAAAAGGGAATCACTATTCTATAAAAAAGAGAATCACTGTTCTCATGTGACTCACCCTTATCAGAGCCAGTGTTCATCCAGTGTGTCTTACATGATGTTTGTATGCATGTTGCAGCTTAATTTTAAAAGAAGTATTGAAACTTAGTGCTTTGGAACATAATTTGGGTTTGCTCTTTATATGGATAACTACAAAATGGCACTTTTTTTCAGCCTAGTAACAATATATAAAGGAGTAGAAAGAAAGAGAAAAATGCACTATTAGGGAAATTTGATTATCCTGCATTCTTCAAAGCAGCACAAAATTGTGCATTGTGGAAAAATTTTTAATATAGTTAAATATAAAACCTCTACAAACATTTTTTTTTTCTTTTTAGACTGCAGTGAAGCACTCAGTGCAAAAGTGTCATAAATATGCCTTAGACAACATAAATGCAAACTGCAAAAGTCAATTGTTTTAGTTTTTAGCAGAAGTAAAATTTACTAACACAAGCATTAAAAAATCCTAACTATACTACGTAAAAATATTGTGTTAACTGTGTTAACACATTTTGGAAAGGTAAAAGCTAATGTAGATGCTTAAATTCAAAGCAAGTACCTCAGAAGCACAGGAAAATATGGTAGTTCTCTGAAAGAAAAACCTGCCCTTGTTTTAGGAAGACACATTTTTCTGTGTCTAGAATAAAACATGTATTCTAAAGAAGTATGATGTTGCTATTTGTCTTTGATTTATCTTAATATAAAAAACACTATTCAGAGAGAGATTTATTAACAGAGGGATTGCATTTCCTCGCCCCTAATTAGCTCTAGGGACAAATTAAAGTTTATAGCCTTCAGGAAAGTGCAGGGTATATATAAGTCAGGATGATCCAGCGGTGCCATTACTATTTCTACATAGATCATTACCTCTTCCTAGTGTAGATTCAAATTTTGAAAAATTTTGGTTAGAATTAGGTGTTACACAAATAATTTTTAGAGTTTTTATATTCTCACCACCACTGAAAAATCAAGCAGTTTGATGAGGTCTTGTCCCAGTTTCAGCCAGGGTAGAGTTAATTTCTTCTCAGTAAGTGTTAAAATGCTGTGGTTTGGATTCAGAATGAGAATGGTGTTGACAACACACTGGTGTTTGGGTTTCTGCTAAGGCTTGTTTATCCTAAGTCAATGACTTTCTTCCCTTGTCTCATGCTCTGCCAGTGAGGAGGTATGCAAAAAACCCTCCCCAAATCCCAAAACTAACTGTGAAGAAGCATAGCCAAGACAGGGGATTGGAACTGACCAAATGAATATTCCACACCATAGAAGTCATGCACAGGATATAAACTGGAGAGAGTAACCCAGAAGCACAGCAGATCTCCTTTTGGGAAGGGGGGTTTGGTGAGTGGTTGGTGAGCAATTGCATTGCGCACCACCTGTTTGTTTCCCTTTTATTATCATCATTATTATTATTTACTATTATTATTTCACTTTAGTATCAATTATTAAAGTGTCTTTATCTGATTATACAAGTTTTTCTTCGATTCTTCTCCTTGTTTTACCAGGATGGGGGGCAAGAGAAGAAGGGGGTTGACTGAGGGGCTATGTGTTGTTTCATCTCCAGCTGGGCTTAAACCATGACAGGTCTTTAGCATGGAAGTGTCTAATTTTAAGTTTGAGGAAACTGGGATTGCATCTATGCTGTCCAAGACCTCCTGGAAGAGAATTTAGACCTTAATAGTTTTAGTCAACAAAAAACAAGGTAAATGAAACCTTTTGACTATCAAGTCTGACTTTGGTTCATTCCCAGCATTGTCTCTTGTGAACTTGAGAAGCCAAAAGACAGATTGCTATTTCAAATGCTTGATTATATGTACATGTAGAGAATAAAATAATGTACTTATAGTACTCCATGAAAACTGTCAATTACTGTGGAAAAACTATAGGTAAACCTCAAAGTTCTTGCAAACTTTGAAGGTTTCAGCCTGTGAGAAACTATAAAATTACTGTCTCTTTCTAAATAAAACCCTTTTTTTCTAAAACCAGCAGTAGTATGAAGCATGTGCTGGAGAAGAGTAGCCTGATGATTTTTGTGTGCAACTTAGCCAAAGAGCTAGATATGTAGCAGGAGATTTGCTGCTTTAAAAACAGCCACTGCACTGTAAGTAAAAAAAAAAATTATCAATGCTGATATGTTTACTAAATTCCAAAATTTGTTCAAGAGAACAACAGTAGCAGCAAGGACATCACAGTTAACTCCAAGTATTGCTGTCTGTTCACCTATGTGGCATATTATTATCATAGAATCATAGAATGGTTTATATTGGAAAGGATCTTAAAGATCATCTAGTTCCAAACCCACTACCACGGGTGAAGAGACTTTCCACAAGATCAGTTTTCTCAAAGCCACGTCCTATTTTTCTCTGGTAGCCAGTGATAAGACCAAAGGGAACAGCATAAAGCTGTGTTAGAGGATGCATAAAGTAGATTTTTACAAAAGGTTCTTCATCCAGAGGGTGGTTGGGCTCTTGAACAGGCTCCCCAGGGAAGGGGTCAGAGTTCAAGAATTGTTTTCAGGAACATGGTGAGAATCTTGGGTTTGTCTTGTGCAGGGTCAGGAGTTGGATTCAGTGATCTTTGCAGTTTTTTCCCAACTCAGGATACTCCATGATTCTATGATACAATCTGGCCTTGATCATTCCCTGATCAAAAAACTGGCCAAGAAAACTTTGGACCAACTAGCTCCATCCTCACAGTAAAGAGTTTCTTTTTAATATCTAATCTAAACCTACCCTCTTTCAATTAAAAAGCATTCTCTCTTGCCCTATCACTACATGTCCTTCTAAAAAGATCCCTCTCCAGATTCTTCTGTAGGACCCTGCTAGGTACTGGAAGCCTGCTGTAAGGTGGAACCTTCTCTTCTCCAGGCAGAAAACCACCCACTTGCTCAGCCTAGGAGAAGTTCTCCATCCCTCTGATCATCTTCATGGCCTCCTCTGGACCTGTTCCAACAAGTTTAGGTTCTTATGTTGGGTGCCCCAGCTTTGGATGCAGAGCTCCAGTGGGTCTCACCAGAGCAGTGCAGAGCAGAGCAGAGCAGAGCAGAGCAGAGCAGAGGGGCAGAATCCCCTCCCTCCCCTGCTGCCCACGGGGCTCTGGGTGCAGCCCAGGACACATTTAGCTCCCTGGGCCATGAGTGCCATGGCTGGGGCATGTCCAGCCTCTCACCCACCAGCACCCCCAAGTCCTTCTCTCAGATCTGCTCTTGATTCATTCTCCACCCAGCCTGTACTTGCCCCAACTCAGTTCAAGGCTTTCACTTTTAGTTGTTGAACTCCATGAAGTTTACGGAGGCCCACCCCTCAAACCTGTCAAGATTCTTCTGGATGGCATTTCTTCCCTCCAGTGTGTCAACTTCCCCACAGAATTTGGTGTTGTCTTGCAAAGGGTACACTCAGTACCACCATCCTTGTCACCAATAAGGTAAACAGCTCTAATCCCAATACTAACCCTGAGGAATGGTACATGTTATTGGCCTCCACTTGGGCATCAGGCCTCTGATCACATCTCTTTAAGTGCAATCATCCATCCAATTCCATTTCTATGATGTCCATCCATCAAATCCATTCCTTCCAGTTTAGACATAAGGATATTGCGTGGGACATTGTCAAATACACAAGTGCAATTAGATGATGTCTTTTTCCTTGCCTATTAGTGCCACAACCTCATCATAGAAGGCCACCAAATTTATCAGGCATGATTTACCTTATAGTGAAGTCATGCTGGCTGTCACCAATCACCTCCTTGTATTCCATGTGCCTTAGCAGAGTTTCCGGGAATATCTGCTCCACGGTCCCATGATCTTGCTTGGATCTGGGGTGACACTGACCTGTAGTTCCCCATGTCTGTCTTTTTTGAAAGGATGAACTTTCTCTGACTGTGAACAATTCTTGTACTTTGGAATATACTGATGCGAGCCACAGCTTCTCCAATGGATTTGAACTAAATCTGCATGTTGCATCTCTATTGTATTGCCATGATTCATTAAAAAAAAATGCTTTTGAGCACGGCTGTCTTTTGAGCATGGCTTTCACAATAGGGTGGGCAGCCAGATAACGGAAACACTTCAGTGCTGGATTTTTATGGCTTATATCTGGAAGGGAAAATGGCTAAAAGCATTAGTCTCTTTGCTATTCAGAGTTTTGACTGCTTTAGCTAGGGGGGTTGGATTCATGATCCATTTACTGTTTCCTGTCCAGCATCTAGTTGGTGCATTATGTTCCATGTCTCATTTCATTAGCTGAGCCCTACATGATGTCAATTGAGAAAAGCAGTAGCTGTACATTATAAAATCCTTGTAATGGTATGACAATGACAGTATTATAGAGGTCTTTTTCTTGGTTCCAATGTACATTTTACCATTAAATTTCATTCCTTAGGCTCAGATGCAGTGATAGAAAGAAATTCAGCTATACCCCAGCAGGAGTTGTAAAATTTTCCTTGAAATGTTACATAAGGGAACACTTGATAGATGGAAAATACTGATATTGCTTTCAGTTCACCAAATGTAGAATAGTAATCTTGGTAACCAGCCTGACAACATCATAGATACTAACTTTCCTTTGGGAAAAGAAAAAAAATGGGGGCGGGGATGGGAAGGGAAAACAAGCCTTATCTTCATAAAGTAAAAACTATAAATTGTCAGAATACATTTTTATTTAACCCTTATGTCAAAGAGAAAGAATTTTGATGAGGCTAAATTCAAGACAGTCTTATGAGAGACGTGGTTACATCTAGATTTGGAAAAAAATAGTGTAATGCAATTGACAAGATTTAGAAGTAAGAAGGTAGTCTCTGTTTTGAAAGAATTGGGTGCTCATTCCCAGTTGGATTGTACTGAGACTGCATATTTACCAAAAGCAATTGTGAAACTTACAGCATCTTATTTCATGTCCAAATTTACGTAAAAAAAAAATACCTAAGATGGGAATTTGTTGTGCAAAGTAATTACTCATTGACTTAACAACTGCTTTCAATAACCACAAAAAAAATTAAAAAAAAAAAATTACACAAATCTGAAAGAGCAGAGAGAATAATTGGGACCAGGTCTTCATGTTTATCACCAGCTATTCCCAGAGTGCCCCATTTTCATGCAGGGATCTTCATTTGGTTATCCTGTATGGGTAAAGTGAGACTCTAGATAAGACTGCCTGGCAGCTACGACACTGTCTATGGAGATGTACCTGAAGGTTTCATGAGACACTGCAGCTACAAGTACATTATCTACTAACCAAATCCAAACCTCTGTGAGATTTGCTAGGGACAGACTATAGAAATACCTGCTTAGAGCTAAAAAAAGTTCCATTCTGAAAGGCTAGCTTCAATTTCCTGTAGTTTTTTGTCAGTCCTTTATCTCAAAACCTGGTATTTTCTAGATTCATGTGCACACGGGATGTATGAATGTGTGTATGTGTGCGTGTATAGTTCCCACTATATGAAAAGAAAATTAACATTTCTACAGAAATTCCCAGTGAAGTGAATGACTAGGAGAAGGACACACACTGGAAGCAGCTGACTGGAGAAAAAGTAAAACTGGACTGGACGCTTTGCAGCATTAAATACACAGTGTCCTGTATTAAACAGGATAAATGCATCCTATGTTTTTATAAAATGCTGTGATAAGGAAATATTTTTGCACTTATCACAACAAGGCTTGCTTATTTTATTGTACCATTAGTGATAAAAGCCAACTCCTAAGGAGTTCACCCCACAGAAACTGGTCATGAAATTCTTTTAATGTGTCACATTTTTCAGTGCTTTTTATTTGAAAAAGAAATGGGGTTTCTCTTGTCTCCAAACAAAATAGATGCACACAATCATTCATTTCTTTTTTCCTTTCACATCGTTTGCTGTGTTGATAGCTCAGTACAGATTTCCATGATTACTGGAATACAAAACTTTTTTGCCAGTTTTTTCACTTCGTGGCATGACAATTTTTAGTTTTGCTGCATGTTGATCTGCCTTGATCTGCCCATATTAAGTCCCTGATTCTTTACACAAACATCACAGTCTTTTTTATGTCTGGACTGGAGCCCATGAGAATCACAGAAGCAGCTGAAATTATTCTATACCATTGTATACTTTTCTAACCTTTGAGCTGCCAAAAGAAATTAGAGAACTGTGTGCTAGGGTCTTTAGCTATTTTCTTATATTTGCAGTCATCTATAATCAGAAGCAGACTATTACAGAAGATAAACTCCTAATATCAGAAGAGATTCCACAGGTCTTCTGGGAAGGTATTAAATACAGACAAGAAATGAAAAATTGTTGACTATACTCTTGAAGATCCTGAAAACTGTGAAATTGCTATTACTATACAGTTCATTCCTAAAGAATCTTTAAACCTGAAAGAGAAAATACGTTTATATCACAGAATATATTGTCAATGTATTATTTGTTAAAAGAAGCTATGCATTTTTCCCTTTCAGCTTTTCCATATGTATTTATTAAGAAAATATTCTTAACTGTAGAGTATTTTGTAGAAATAGTGGACAAATGAAGATTTAAGAACAGTTAGTTGCCTTGTTGCCATGGTTACCAAGAGTAATTGACACTGATTGCTGAATACAGTAAAATAGAAACAGAATGTACCATTTTAAAGAGGGTACATATAGAACATTTAGAAGCAAATTAACACTCAAGAAAAGAACAACAGCACAATTTATTTTCAACTGAGTTCCCTTGTTGATATAGTTTTATGCACAAAGCATATATTAAATGTGGCAGAGTGATGAAAAAAAACCCTTCCATCATTTGGAACTGGTTTTAAATATCTCTTCAGTCCTGTAGATAGATGGAAGCGCATATGTGTGTGTGTGTGTGAATGTGCAGACATGAATATCTGTTGTAGGGCAGCAAATAGTGTCCTTTATTCCAGATACTGGTAATAGCATACAATTTCATCTATACTGTGTGTGGTAAAATGCTTAGTTATTATTCTAGATTATAGACAATTTAGGAAGTCAGGTTGTCTGTTTCCAGAGTTCTGCTCCATGCTGTAATTTCAGATGAAACTCTTAAATAAGGTGTGCTACTTAGTATAATAGAAACAAACAAATGGGGAGTTCTATGTCTTCACACACAATGAATTTGAATATCATAAGAAATAGACTTATGATTTTGAGCAACAAGAACAGAGAATATCTGAACACTTAGCTCTGGCACATCTGAATTTTTTTTAAAAACAACAGTGTGTTTTTCCTCTAGAATTTATGCATAATAACACAAGTTAGAGTTGATTGTGCTTTAAGGTTAGGAGATGGACAGGTGCGATGAACTTACAGCTCATTTATCTACGATTTTCTTCCACTAGAAAAGGTTTTATAAGAGACAATTAACACCCTGGGCTGGAATGTAGGAAATGGTGAGATTGTTTAATACTCCGTTATAGCACAGAAGGTGGATTTCTACAGCACACTAGTTTTTCAGAAACTGTTAATTACCTTGAAACATTTACAGGCTACAAAGAAATATTATATACAATGACTTTCACCAAGAAAATTGAGGTAGATTTTTAAAGTATGTGTGATGGATTTTAGACACAGAATGCCATAATTTTCAAAAATCTCAGGTCCCCTAAGGTTAATTTTTTAAAGCTTGCTGGTTGCTGGACAGTTTTCAAAATCTGTTTTCTTACTTGGGTACCCAAAATTGGGCTACATCATTAGCAGATATTAAAGTTAAATGCTCAGAGTTCTATTGAACCACAAACCTAATCTAGTATTGAACTGTGCCATTTTCTCTTGGTAACTTACGCATGCAATTTAGTTGGCAACCAGTTTAAAATGTTGTCTTGGCAAAATATTTGAAATATTCAACAGTACAGCTTGAAAAAATTTCTTTTCAGTAAAAATCAGCCACTCAAAGCAAAAAAAAAAAAAAAAAAAAAAAACCAAAAACCAAAAAACAACCTGGATCAAGTTGACATTACTTGAAATCTTCTGAAAAAGAAAGATTTCACCAAACCCAGGGACTTTCTCATGAGATCCCAGTGAAGTGACTAGAAGAATTGAAATGATGAATTATTGTGTCAGTGAATAATGATCATTAAGACACCTCCATGGTAGCAATCTTGATTTACAGTAGCAACATTTTCAGTGGGCTGAATCATAACTCTCTTATACCTAGATTGTTGTGATCAAAGCCTTCCCAAGCTTTGAGACTGCGATTCTTTGCTTTGTTTCTTTTGGCTTTCAGTAGAATTCTATCACTTCTCAGAATTCGGGTGGATCCTACTCACATATTTCTTTATGCAACTGTATTGAGTAGGAGACGTCACAGCAGTGTATATTTATCCATTTTAGGCTGGGATTAAAGGAACATCTTTGAAAGTTAGGGAAAGGGATGGATGGACTGGTTTTGTCTGTAAACCAGCCCAATGAAAGCAATGGATTTAGAGCCAGGAAAGCACCTGATGAAGCCTGAGCATCGAGCTACTTAGATAGGTAAATACGAGTAGAATGTCAGTGCTTTCCTACAGCATGTTGTTCTAGGCAAGTGATACCTGAATAAGACAAGAAGATTAGAGTGAGCCCTCTGTAAAATTAGAAGGAGGGTATTTCCTAGGTTTGTTTCTTTCAAGGGGAAGAACTACTTCAGATGCTGGGATTAAGGAATGGAAGTGATAATCCTTCTCCTTCTATCCCAGTTTAACATTGATGCTTCCTTTCTCATTGTTCCACTTCTTCTGTTGCCCAGGGACCTGGGATTTACTTTGTGTAAACTGAAGTTTACTTCTGGCTAAAATAATACAGGAGTGGCTATATATTGGGGTATTTCAATATCCTAAGGACTGGCATTAGCTTGAAGAAGTGAGGAGAACTGGCTTGAGGCGCTAGCCTCTAATGCCAACACTCTGGACACTTTGTTTCTCTGCGGAGGGAAGCTGCACAGGGAACATCCCCATCAGCCGCTACTGCCTCTCACTAATCCCCTCAGGGCACATCTATGCTTTCAGTCATACATGATTGCGATGTTTGCTCTGTGTGAAAATGCACATCAGCTAGGTTTAGAGGTTGAAAACATACCCCAGCAGCAGAGTAAATAAGCTTAGCAAGGGTGTTCCCTGTATCTGCTCAGGGGTTGTAGCAGTAAGCCTGTTCTGTGTACCTGATCAGGGATGTTATCAATAGCTCTTGTGCACAGGTGGGGTGAATTGAATTGCTGCTGTGACAGCTGCATAGACAGATCCTGAGCGACTAAGGGAGCTTAATGATCCTATTCTGAAATTGTGGGTTTGAGTTTTCTTTCTTTCTTTCTTTCTTTCTTTCTTTCTTTCTTTCTTTCT
>VWYO01024114.1:5320-40262 GCA_013400275.1 Rhadina sibilatrix
AAAAGGATGTCACACACTAATTCTAGCATTGCAAATTCCTGTAGAAAGGAGTATTTCTCAACACTCCTGCCCAAGTGTTAAAGAGAGCCGTAACTGCTTGCACAGAACAGGGAACACCTCTCTCTCCTTATCCTTGGCATTGGCTCAGCTCATTTAGTCTTAGAATGAGAGCTTATGCTTTCAACTGGTAGTTACAGAAAGTTCTTCCTCCTCCACTTTAAAGCAGCCACACTGCTGTTAGCAATCAGAGGCAGCTAGTTCCTACCCGTGATAAGTGCCTGTGCTGGTAATTATAGCACTTTCTTTCTCCTTTTCTTTCAGGAATTTATAGCTCCCCTTAAGCCAGAGAAGAAGAAAAGAGAGAATTGCCTACAGAAAGGGGAACAAGAAGAGAGTCACAGAGGGGCAGGTGAACACAAAAAACATTTGTAATTTCTAAGAGTTTGGGAGAACACAAGTGAAACAAAACTAAATAATGCTTAAGACAGAAAAGTTACCATTTCAAACAGAATCTGGTACCCACTGTAGCTTCAGTCCCACATAATTCAGAAGCAGTTTTTCTAAAACTTACCAGATGTAAAGCACATTCACTACAGGTGATTCTTAGAGAAAACATATTGAAACGATACTTGGTAAAAAGTAATATTAACCTAGACTGCCCTTAACTTTATACTGCAATATGCACAGCTTCACTATTACATGTTCCAGGCCCCATGCACAGTGCAGGCCAATAAGACTTGTAATAAAGGACAAATCTTTCATTAGACCTAAGTAGTATAGCTGAGGGAAAAACCTCAAAAATTAGACAGGCTTTTAAGCACACAGGCTTTTCTTTAATTCTGAAATACAGAGAACAACTACAATTCTAGAGCAGACTTTGCCAGAGTTTAACAAATAATGTACTAAAAAATTCCCCTCTGAGAGAAGAAGTAATTAGTACTAGCAGAATGAAAGAAATGTTACAGGGAGCAGGAGAAAAAAATGAGGAAAAGAGATGTGGTGAAGTTATGTTGTAGGAAAAAGAGACATATACAGAGTTGTAGGAGACGAGTTGCTTTTTAGGGATATTGAAAGCCATTATATCAATTCATTTCTTTTTTTTTTACTGTTTCTTCTCCTTCAACTGCAACAGCAGCAGCACCATTACTGGGATACACTATCCAGTACAGCTGTTTGGGTAAAAAATATGCTATCATATTTCAGTTGCAAATGCTGGCTCTGCAGGAAGGGCCAGGCTTTCCTGAACTTCATGCAATGCCTTAGCCTCTTGAGATATCTGCTAATCAGAATTTTTCAGGATAGTCTTAGTTTATTACCCCTGCACAGTACTGATGAATGGTCCCAAAGTCTATCCTCATCAGCATTTCTTGATTGTTATGAAAACCTTTTGCTACTCTGAAACCCAAGGGAGGACATGGATATTCACAGATGTCAATCATAATGACCAGACTTTCTTGGCTGACATAAAAGAAACATCTTAAACATGAGACAACTCCTTCTGAAGCATTTTTTGTGCATGTTTTTTGGTCAGGAATGCTGGGGATTATGATAAACTTTGCACTATTTTCCTTTACATTTTTTTTTTTCTCATAATATGAATTGTATTTTGTGCACAGATTAACATGATCTGATTATCCTCTATGACTCTGCTATAATGAGCTCATACTGTTACTTATCACGGTAATTGGCATACTGTATATTTGTCTTTCACAGTATTCATTTTGTATTTTTAATAAAATTTGCCTTGTAAAACTGTGTTTCCTGTTATTGCCTGGTCTCTTGCCCAAAGCATGAAGAGAAAAAGGATGCTCAAGTGAAGAGGAAGGAATCTTTTTTCTAATACCTGATTTCTGCCTATACATTTGTATTCTTATACATTTGAGGTCATACAAAAGAGAGGAATGGGATTGAGCTTAGCTTGGTGCCATCTGAAACACCATAATTTTCCTTGACTTCACAAGTATCTAAGATAAATTAGGGGTTTCAGTCCATAATTTACCTTGACAAGTGCAGATGTCTTGAGTAACAAGAAATAAACAACACCTCAGATCTTTTAGGTCTTGTGGACTAAAGGAGAAATAAGAGTGCTCAGTGAAAATGTACATCTTGGTGTTGCAGGTGTTTTCATATGGTCACCTGGGGCAATGCTGATCCCGGAATTTTGAGAAAACTTTAGAAAAGAAGAAAATTGCGCTATTGAAAAGCTATCTGCAAATTCTACCTTGAGCTTAAAATTTTACCTGCTGTTATGATCTTAAAAATCCACACCACCATATGTGATCCACAGTTTTATGTGGATATACATAGTAACTTTTTCAAAATTTTGCAAACCACATTTTTACCACAAATTTCCGTCATGGGCTGATTTCCACTTGGAATAAAAAAAAATTACTACTTATTTCCAACACTAATCTATTTATTGTTTAAGAAAATGTAAAGTTTATATTTTGAAAGTCTCTAATTTACAGTCAAACTCACACAGTATTTTTGAGATTTTTTCCGATGATATTTTCATTTGTTTCTGATTTGCATGAATAAAAAGTATAAAGTAAAAAATCTCACATCCTTAGATTTCCAGAAATCATTTATTATCTTAGAAAATGTTCATCTTTGCTAGAACAAGTTCCCAACTTATGAAGAACAGGAAGAAAAAAATCTATACTTTAGATCTAAAGATTCTGAATTTTGGTTTATTGGTTATTTTTTAGTATATCATTAATATTTACAATCTCTATTTCCCATGCCTATTATTTTTAATTTTCCAGTACTGCTTCCATTTCTATATATTTCCAATTACCTAAAAGTACCTGTAGAATTATAAATTGCTACCTAATAATGACTAATTAAATTAAAACAAGATTATTTAATATTTTTAAAAGAAATTATACATCCCTATATTCATGCTGCATTGATTGATTGAATAAATTAAAAACAAAGGCATTTATCTCTACTAAATGACTACACACATATTGTGCCATTTTGTCTACAAGGAGGTTAGAAATTCATTCATATCTTTCTTTCTAATTCCAAATTCTAAAACTGTGTGAGATATGTCAGAACTCTCACATAGATGAGGTATCTTAGATTCAAATTATCTCTAAAATGTTTTCCTCTCTCAGTCTTAAATATTTTATGGAGAGCCTGTCAAGGGACCGCTCCTGCAACAAGAATAGCTACGACATTCCTATAAGCATTTCACCCAGCTTGTTTTAGCTTCATTAGGTATGATTTTTTAGCCTCTAATGAATCAAAAATAAAAGTTAATTTATGAAAACATTTTTGAATAGTATTAAAAGCAGCTGAGGCTAAAATTCTAGGACTTACTAAGAGCTAAATTCCAGGGCTAGTGTAAGCAATCTAGAAAGCTGGACTGCCTTTATAGGAATATAAAACTTTCCCTGTAAACTTCATGTTTCTTTTATATCAAACCTTCCCTGTAAATTTGTTAAAACTAACAATTTCGTCTTCAAAAAACAAACAAATTAAACCACACTATTTTACTTCCTCCCTATTCTAATGATAAGAATTAGTTTTAAATATAAAAAAACCTGTAGCCATTATTCTGTAATATGCTCCAAAAACTCTCTAATTCTTAACTCTCTGTTTTTTACCTCCTTTAAGAAAGATAGAATTTAATTTCTAAGGTGCACAAATATAATTTGTTCAGAAATCTACCAAACAGGGCATTCCAATATGAATATCATATTTACTGATTCACTTCACTTTCTTTACAGTGCATGAAAGAAAGATTTTACAACCCTCTTGCTGTGCTGTACAAAAGCTTTCTATGAAAAACAAAGAAATTCCAGATTATTCAACATCCAAGCCTAATGGCAAACTTCATTCAGTTCTGCTCTCCAGCAGCTCTTGATCATTGTAAACAAACAATACTGAGAACAGGGAAAATATACAGCACAGGAATATTCTGTATTCTGAATAAAATCCATTCTTCCAAGCAGAGGATGGAACAAGAAAGTCACAGCATTCTGTGAAAAGAACAAGCGTGATGTATTCTCACAAAAAGGAGAATAAAGATGACTAAAAAGGGAAATTAACAATAGTATTTGAATGTCAAGCTAATAAACCAGCTTTTCAAAATTACATCCTTCTTAACGTAGTACTGGACTTTTTAAGGGAAGTTAGCTTTCATTGAAAGAAGAGTCATAAAGGTTTGAAATGATCCCACAGATTTTGTGAACACCTATGAATTTGTTTCCATATAAATGGAGCCTATATTGTGGTAGGCCTACAAATGTGGTACAACTGCCACATGGATACTGAAGCCATACTGAGGTACTCTTTGTACATATTGGGGCTCATGAGAGGCAGAAATCAGTCTCTCCATCCTCTTACTCGTTCTGTAAGAAGGAATGTAGCAACAGGAGTGAAAGACGATAAGAAAAGTGGGATACTAAGGAAGTAGCATGTTTGAAACTTAGCAGTTAAAAGAACCAGTAAAAGATATAGGGCCTGATTTTCGCCCTGCCATATAACATTATTACTTCTACTTCAGGTCTTGGCATTCATGGATCCTGCAGTGACTTGATTTTCCCTTGCATCATGTAGAAAAGCTATTTACTTAAGATTATATTTAATTTACAGGAGCTAGGTTTAACATCATGGCTTCCCAGGTGGATTCTGTATAGAGTATCACATGAGAATCTTGCAGTCCGTTAAATCTGTTAAATCAGCTTTTCTCTGTAGGAACCAAAGCTTTGTTTCATCAGGTGCTGGGAGATGGATATATGCCTAGTTCTAACTTGAACTTAGGGTTGTGACTCGGAGGCAGGAGTATATCCCTCCATGGAAGGCAGAAGAGACTTTCAAAATCTTACAGCTATGTGACTGGAGACAAAGAAAAGTGTTCACTCAAAGCTCTCTATCACCTCTTCTTGTTGGTAAAATGAAAGTAGTGATATTTCCTTTCTATTGGCCCTTTTTTTGTCTGTTTATAATTCAAGCCAAAAAATTATATATAGCATCAAGCTATCTCTAAGACCAGCCTAAAGATGCATAATTGACCTAGAAATATTAGAGGTTTATTTCTAAACAACACAGCTCTTCATTGATATGCTAAGCTTTCCAAAAACTGGTATAAAAAGCAGATGCAGCATCATATAACTGAGACTTATTCAAGATGTTTACTCTTCATTTAAGTGTGTTCTATTGCTGAAAACTGATACCATCAGGGGTGTTTTATGATGGGGTTTTTTGGAGGTGTTTTTGTGTCCCTTATAACATATGAGACCCAATTCTGCCATTTCTCAGAATGTGTTAGTCATGTTGCTTACATAATACACTACTGAAGGACTTAAATGCTGTGGTCATTATCACAGACTGTATAATTTTGAACAAAATCTTTAAGTTCTTTTGTCTTGCTTTTCTTTCCCAAGATATTGTACTCAGTTTTGTGACAATTCAGCCATAGTCCATTTGGGGGAATGAAGTTAGCACATTATAGCTAATTTCCAGATGGACCAAACAATGGCAGCTGCAGCATCTGGTTTTGGCCAGAAGCCTAGGGTGTGAATGCAACCCACTCAGTATTTCATGCACAGTCAATGAATATCTCTCATCCCCTGATTACAATATACTGACTTGCAGTGGTTATGAGTTTCTGCTAACAAGTGACAGAATCAAACAATCCTCACAATCTACTTCCTCTAATATTTAACTGCCCATAAAAAAGAAATCAGTGTAGTTTAAAACCTAATATTAATAATTACAGAAGAATATCATATTGGTGTCAGAGGTTCTACTGTGATAGCAGCAAAAATTGTAATCAGGGATCAGCTCTGAGCTTTGAAACAGCTGTGCACATCTGTAATTATGTGAATTTATCAGCAGTGGCATGAGAAAAATGCTGGTACAATCAATAGGAAACCTTTCAGGATTCAGGATACCATGGGGTACAGCTCTGGTATGGTACAGATTTTTCTGTCTTCCATAGAGAACACAGTTTTCTGCAATCAATTTAGTTCCCTTTAGCAACAGAAATGTAAATTTGATCAATATTCAACATAATTATTCAATAATTGTAAACTATTAAATATTAATGATTCAATAATATTTAATAATTATTAATATATCAAAAGATAACATCTCCCAACATTTTAGAGCAAAGTAATTTCCAAGAATTAAAGTGAAGAGACTTGTTTTTACCAATACTGGCTATTAAGAATAACAAAGACAAAAGTTAAAGCCGCTCAAGCCATTAGATCTTTGTCATATAAGAAATTCAAAATGCTGGTGTGCTTTTTCCTCCTTTCTCATTGTAGTATGGGACCGTTTCATGTACAAGTGCATCCAGACAAGGAGAGAAATAAAAATGATTTTAACCTCTACAAAAACAACAAAGCAGGAGTTGGAAATGAGTTTGTGTGGGAAATGAGGGTTACTGCTAGGAAAAAACTCTCATGACATAAAACTAGAGACTGAACAGTCCTGAGTAACAATTTGTACCTGAAGGTTCAACAGAATTTACCTTTGAACAATAAGTTCAAAGAGCTTCTGCCTCTTTCCAAGGCTAACACTGGATACACATGTGCACAGAAACTTTAACATGTTTGTCAATCGTTTCTTCATTTTCTAGGGAAATATTTTAATAAGTTAAACAGAAGATGAGAAGAGTTTTACTGTGCAAAGGGAACAGTATTGGAAATCAGAGGGCATGCTAAGTTAGGCCTGAGATAAAGATGGCTGTTAAGAAAAGTATATTTGAATAGCTTAATTTGAAGATATTTAAAATTAGAGTTAATTATGGATCTATTGTGAAGAAAGTATTGGGAAATTGTTTCTGAATATGATTTCAATTATGTTTAATATTTTTATGAACTTATGAAACTTCCTTCAGTTTTGGACCAGAATATTATTTAATTGAACTAGTACCGTAGCACAAAGTCTAGTTCAATGAGTACCACCAATTGCTGGAGTATATTCAGAGAGCATAGACATTCTGTTGGAATAGGAGATTTTGCCAAGGAAATATTTTAGTTAAATTACTGTGCTGTTTTAGTTCTGTGTTGACAAAGAGTTGGATAACTTACCTTTTAGTGTTCAAAATAATAGATTATTGGACCAAAGGTTCATTATTTAAACAAATCAAAACAAAACAAAAACATCAACACAACAAAAAAATGGACAGCTCTTGATTTGACCACTCAATCACATCTTTGAATATTTACCAATCCATACAATTTACCAATACCATCTCAAATGGAACTTCTTTTGGGGAAGTACATTACTAATTACAAAAATCTTTGAATGTTTTCTGATATCTGCTTTAAGTGTAGGGAAGAAGAAACCATTTTTAAGAAATACTCAGCATTCATTAAAATGAAAACTGGTTTTTTAGTCTGTATTTAATTGTTCTTACACTACATTGTTGAAATCAGAGATATATTAATGCATGGATGCAAACTATTCCATTGCAAACAGGGCTTTTTTCACTATTATGACAGCGAAAATTTAACAAATAGTGATCAAAAGTAAAAANNTTAAAAAAAAGTTAACAAAAAAAAAAAAAAAAAAAAAAAAAAAAAAAAAGAGAAGCTACAAGAGCATTTATAGGCTTGTCAGTGACAAAACGAAGACTAGAGAAAATGTGGCCTCCTTTGGGAAGGAAATGGGAAACAGACAGCTAATGTACTCACTCAATGACTTTTTTTGCCTCAGGTTCCCCAGCAATCACAAAAACCAAGGTTTAGGAAAAAAATTAAGAACTGCACACTGTAGGAGAAGATCAGGTTTGTGTCCATCTTAGGAACCTGAAGATGTACAAGTTCATGGGACTGGTGGATAAAGAGACTAAGTCACTATCCATCATGTATGAGAAATCATGGCTGTCTGGTGGGAGTATGACTGACAGTTCTTATTATTCATGGCTTCAGTTTAGAAATCAGCTAAAATGATACTTAAATCCTGAGTTCAGACACTGTTAGACTAAATTGAAGACACAGAATATTGATGCTTTTTACAAATTCCAAAGTTCTTTTCTAAAATATGCTAATGTATGTGTAGAAATTTGATTTGGAAAATGAGCTAAATTTTAATGAGCATAAATTCATATTATTTAAGGTACTTACTAAATGTTTAAAAAATGAAGACTCTTTGTAGATGAAGTAGCTATTTCAGAGTTACCCACTATAATTTTTCCTTCTATTTATTATGAATTTCTAGCACTGACTACCATAGACAGTTCATTGATTTCACCTAACGTAGTTACTGTAATAAATTATAAATCCAAAAATATTGAAATAAGGCCATAAAAATTTGAAACTAAATTATAAACATCTATAAGCATAACAAATAAACTATGATTCTACTTAGTGTTTCATTAACCTTATGATAACGTAGTGCCAGTGTAACTCTGTGGTTTTACATAAAATATATACTTGATCACAAAATTTCTGGTCTCCTAACGTATAAAAATGGATCTAGCTTTTTACTATATAGTATGCATATTAGGCAATCACATGAAAACATAAAATTTTTAGTAACATAAAGAGCCCAAATATTTTAAGCAGTGTACTTTATTTATGTCTGCCACATGCTGGAAGCTGCAGCAGCCAAACATTGATATGTCATTGAAAGAATTTGCAATGCATAATGAAAATAACTTGTCTCTTATGTCAAAAATCTCCTGACTATCAGATGGAAGTCAATTTGAGACTGTTTCAGCTCTATTTATTGTAACATAGCTGAAACTATAGCACAGCTAATATTAGAGCAGCTACCCTCCTGGTGGTTCATGTTTATGATTTACAGATGTTACATTTAAAAACAATCTGTTGCAAGACTATTGAATATTGTTTTATCAGATAAGAAAATCTTATATAGGAATTGCATCTATTTGTTTCAGTCTAGTTGAGGGTGAAACAAGGCATCATGAATTCTGCTTTTCCTTGGAGGTATTGCCCATTATTTTCTCAGCAAAGAGTTCTGTCCTTGCTTGGTTTGGGTGAGGTGTTTCTTTCTGCCTGTGTACCTGTAAACTAATTTAATTGACAGACCCACACTCCCCTAGCTCTGTAAAGTAGACTGTATAATATTTTTTCCTTCCTACTGCAGAGAAAAAAATTGAAAAAAAGTATTCTGCTCAAGTATACTTTGCCCTAGAGGAAAATTTGCAAATATATTTAATGACTCTGTTTATCACTTCTCTTAATGCACATGGAAAACAATGTGATTTCTCTCCCAGGTTTCTTTTTCTTTTTTCTTTTTTTTTTTTTTCTTATGCAAGTGGAAAAATTGCTCTTAGGTGAGAAATAGAAGCACTACTGAAGCTGAGACAGTAAAACTGAATAAAAGAATGAGATCCTGCATACTGTAGTGAATATTAACACTAAAGGATGGTTAAATTTTGCTCCTTTTGAGACAAACACTATTAAAAAAGACAACCACTGTTTAGAATATGCAGTTGCATTAGTACATGAAGTTACTAATTACAAAACAAGATATTAGAAAGCAGTTAATTCAAATTTTCTGCAAAAAAATTAAATGATTGTTTACATTTGCAATGCACTTTCATATTAAATATGATACTAATAATAGCAAACACAGTTAGAGATATATTAAACAAAATCACTTTTGAAAGCGGCATATAGAAATCATATTTTATCTGATTTCCTCTTTCACTGAAAGATCAGTGCTCTTTACATGGTAAGTATGTTCAGCATTTGCTCACTACCTTGTATCATTGGAGAGAAACAGCTGATTTGAGAACCTGAATTGAACCTAAGTGAAAACCAGAGTCTCCTTATAAAGACAGGCTTTATAAATACATCAGCATAGGATGTTTCCTTAACTGCATTGAGCTGGATCCTCAGTTCACATATACTGCCATACATTGTTCAGATTGCTATTTGTGTAAGAAAAAAGTGGAGCAATAAAGGAACTGTACACTGATCATATGGGATAAAAACAAAAAGGAGCTTAGCTTACAGATGACAGGGAAATTGCTCTTGTTTAAAGAAACAGCCAAAGAAGGGGGGAAAAGATCAGCACTAGTTGAAATCAGATTGAACAACAAGGTTGAGTATTCAGTTGCCAAAATCATACTATTAAATTGTATAGAACTGGATTAATGATAAAGTCATTAGGAATTCAGAATATTAAACAATTCTAGAGTAAACATACCTGATGATTACTAGAGATAGAATATCTGGATGGGAATATTTAAATTGTTTGCAAATATGTTTACCGTATTTGCCCAGGATAATCCTTGAAGTTCTGCTTACATGAAATTAAATCTAAATATTCAGTTGCCATAACAACATAATGTATTAGTTCTTTAGTTTATTTTTGATCATTTGACTACAGGATTGTTTGCTCGGATATTTGTGACTTAAGACTTCAATGTTCCTCAGTATTACTCAAATAGAGACTCCACATATTTATTCAATTTCCACAATACTTTATACTTTTTTTCCTTAGAGGAGCAAGACAAGATAAAGAATCTGATACTTAAATAACAAAACCAAAAGAAAATATTGTATTTTCTTGGCAGATTCACAGAAAATATCAGAAAATAAAACTAGATAGATAGGTTTAATTTTTAAAAATGTTTTTATTGGCAATATTAAATGTCAGCATCATACCTCTTCTGTCCAACCCCCACTCTCCCACTCTAAATTATACTGTCTACTTAAGAGCCCTACTCTTAAATATGTCTGTTAAGTGTAGTAGTGTCTGTATCATTTTTCGAATTGCCACCCTTTCAGAGAATTCTATGTTCTGAAGGCTACATTTCAGTTCCTGCATGGTAAAAACAAAACTATGTTTAAAAAGTGCAAAGCTAAACACCTCCTCCTGACAGTCTAGATAATTTTTTCCAAGTGGAGAAGATATCACTTTTAATATGTATGTTCCCAGGGAAAAAAACAAAAGGAGGAAAATGTGACAGCTGTGAATTTCTGCCTATGCCTTGTGTCTAATGAAAGCTAGATCAGGACTCCACATTTGTCCCAAGAAAGAAGGAAACCTTCTACATCAGCAGGGCTAAATTTGGATTAACATTTCCATAGCAATGGGAAATAGGACTTGTCACAAAGGCTAGGGCTAACACTGATCAATTGTTAATGGTAGAAACGGGTATACCAGCTGTCCACAGACTACTCAAGATTATATTAGAATACAGTTAATTGTTAAAGAGTTCGGTCAAAAGGGGTCTTAACTTTCCACTGATTCATCAAGTATCTGTTTACTGAAGGATCAGTTAATAACATAAATTATTTGAAAAGTCATAAGTTTACACTCAAAGAGTATATTTTGTCTCTTGGCATAGTCTAATTTATCTTCTGACCCATGCTCTTGTCATCTATATTAGATGACAAAGTAAACCACGTACAAGTAGATGTAACCGTATCAGACTTAGGGAGGGCATGGAAAATATAATTGCAAAAGTTGCCAGTGGGACTAGACTAAGACATATAGGTAAAAGTAGATTTTAACAAAAAAATATAACAAAACAAACTCAAATATGCATTCATTGAATGTGTGTGAAAACATATTCAATGAAGAGATAGAGAGAAAACCCAAAAATAACTATTATTATTAAAAAAAGAAAAAAAGAACTAGCTCAGTATTTGGGGAAGGCGTTCTACGTTAGTTCTTGAAGTTTGCAATATTTTTTTATCTTTTTCAGTTTTATGTTTTTACCTGTCGTATTTCCTTGTTATCTGTTTCATACAATGAATTTTCTTTCTTATCTCTTGTTGTTAAGTTATAATAAAACTATAATATGAAATAATATTAATATAAAATTGGTAAAGTACCAGTCTAGAAAAGGTTAACATTCACCAAGCAACCAAACATAAAGAAAACTGTTAGATGTTGAATCAGGTACTGAGCAATGTAGTCTTTCAAAGGCATTACATAAGCCTAAGTGGAAAATTGTGTATGATTGAAATTTCTGAGCTAACACTAACCTCAGCTTGTTCATGTGGTTCAACCCTGTGCCCCCTAGACAGGACTTTTTCAAATCTTACAAGCTGTAAAACCTCATTAGTACAGCTCACAGGCTTAGCCATAATATATCCTTAGCAGTTCTGCAGATTGTTTTATTGGCCTCATCATGTGAAACAGATGTACCTTAAAAGGTGAAAAGAACATGAACATTAAATGATAAAGAAAAAAGGGGAGTCATTCATATTTAATACCTGGAGAGAAGTTCCTCTTTAGCTAGTTTAAAAAAGCTAATAACTTATGCATGATTTTCCAGGTAGTTTCCCATTAAAACACATGGAGGAAACTTTACAATACATTTGGCCGTTTCGGGGATTATCCATAAGTATTTTCAATTCATGTTCCTATGTTATATAAAAAGACTGGAAAAAGCTGCATTGTTTAAGAGGAAATTCTGGTATTATTAAGGACAAGAGGAAAAAATATATAGAAATTGTTTCTGCCAACAGTGTTTTTGTACTAAATTCATTAGCTGTCATAGTGCAAAACTAAGTCATGAACTTATAAAAAAAAACAGTAAAAACATCAATTTTGTGTGAGGAGCTTGGATAATTCTAGTATAATGCTGTGTAAAACTCTACAAACATTAATCAGAAATTAGTAATTTGGAGCATGCATTTAAATAACAAACCAAAAAAGAGGACTAATCTATTGTTTAATGAAAGAGTTTTGTGGGTGACATTGGGTAAAAGTGAATTTCTAAGGTGGCCCCATGGATGGAAAAGAACATTATTCAGTGATGGTGACCAGGGAGGGCAGGGGAGAGAAGTGCCAATTAAGCTCTGCTCAGAAGATGAGGAGCATGGGAAAACCTATTTTGCTCCTATATTCAACATTAAGAAAAATCCCACAAACTTTCAAGACGGTGACAAAACAAGTAGTTTGCAATTTTTGAGGATAATGATAAAGGAATTAGTTTTTAAGTGCTCTTGTTTAAATGTAATACATGTTTATTTAGCTGTCAAGGGCTCTGAAATGACACTGTCTCTAAAAAAGAGGAAGCTGAACAAAACCATTTATGGGAAGATAAGTTGGCAATACAAGTTCCCATGCCAATGCTTCTGAAAAACAACTACAAATGTATGAAATATGATCATGTCACTGTTAGAATTGCATGGTTTTTTTTCTATTAGTTCATCTAGAAGAAGTAGAAAGCAATCCTGCACCAGAAAATTTCCGCATGCCAGATGATACAGGGGAAAAGGATTCTCCACTCTCCAATATTCTCTGGCAATATAGAGAAATAATTTGCTGCCTTATGAGAAAAGGGAATTCAGCACATTGCAGAACAACAAAAGTTATTATTCAGCACATTTTAACAAAATCATTACATTACCTTCAAGTTAACCATTGAATAAAAGGAGGCAAAAAACAAGTAAATTACTTTAGCTTGGACCTCTGGCTTTCAAGTTGCTTATTTTGAGCAACAAAAACACCTAGAGAGGATTTTTTAGTAATTGCTGGATTAAAGACAAGCTGGGACCGGAAACCAAACTCAATTCCAACATTTCTATGTGCCCTGCTTTGTAAGATGCAATCTGCAGGACTCACATTTTTGACTTCATGATAACGTGCTCAGAAGACTAATCACCAGACTTACTTGTTTTCTTTAACAAAATGTGGCTATGAACTCTCAAAATTGAGAAAAAGATAGAACCCATATCACTTATTTGACAAGTGTCTCAAGAGTTTTATCAGAGTCTAATGGTTTCATCTCTCATTTCTACTTCATATTCAAAGATTAAATCCTATACTTGTCTTTTAAACGTAATTAGAGCAAACCTTAGGAAAGGATCCCAGGAGTGTTTCCCTCCTAAGAACGTTTGCTGAGATAGCTACAGGCATGAAAAGGACATAAGTTCAGTGCTATTCCTCTTGTTAATGCTTTCATTTGACTTCCTGAATCCCTCTGCTCTCCAAGACTTCTAATTGATTAACCTTATAGAATCAGAGAATGTTTTGGGTTGGAAGGGATATTAAAGTTCTAGTTCCATCCCCTCTGCCATAGGCAGAGGTGCCTTCCTCTAGATCAGGTTGCTCAGAGCTCCATCCAGCCTGGCCTTGAACACTTAGAGGGATGGGATGTCACAACTGCTCGGACAGCCTGTTCCAGTGCCTCATCACCCTCACAGTGAAGAACTTCTTAATAACTAATCTAAATCTTTTCCCATTTGAAATAATTCCCCTTGTCCTGTCACTACATGCTGTTGTAAAAAGTCCGTGTCTGTCTTCCTTGTGGGTTCCCTTCAGTTACTGGAAGGCCACAATTTAGTCACCCTGAAGCCTTCTCTTTTCCAGGCTGGACAAAGACAATTCTATCAGACTTTTCTAATAGGAGAAGTGCTCCATCCCTCTAATCATCTTGGCCACCTCCTCTCTTCAACAGGTTGATGTCCTTCCCGTACAGGGAGCCCTGAAACCTTTTAACAACACAGCCTTAACTTCTCCTAACTGCTTTTGGCAAATGTAATCAGGGAAGGTGGTGATCAGGTTGGAATGATTTCTCCATCCCTCAGGTGCACCAATACTACCAATCTTCCATAAAGTTGTGGGGGGTTTTTTGTTTGTTTGTTTTTGTTTGTTTGTTTTTGTTTGTTTTTGTTTGTTTTTGTTTGTTTTGTGGGGTTTTTTTGTTTTGTTGGGTTTTTTTCGTTTNTTTGTTTTTGTTTGTTTGTTTGTGTTTGTTTGTGTTTGTTTGTTTGTTTGTTTGTTTTTAACACTTTTAATCTTCTATCCCTTCTGCTTTGAATAATTCTTACTGGTCATTATGCATCTATATTTACAAGTTACACTCTTAACTAGAATTGTAGAGATAACTCTAAATCGTAAGAGTAGAAGAAAGAAGTATAATTTTGCAAAATTTAAGCACACCAAGCTCAAAATCTGTGTTTTTTTTTTCTTTTTTGGTGTTTTTTTTTGTTTGTTTGTTTGTTTGTTTTTATTTTTTAATAGCACTCATATCAGCAGAAGAGCTTGTTTAACATTAGAAACATGATTTCTACATGCAATAATTGTGTGGGTCAGTCCGTCAGTATAATTTATTTAACAAGTCATTATTCTGTCCTGACTCTAAATGACAATCTATTCCTGTAAGTATTTTCCTAATGATTTCAGTTAAGGATTATTAGCCCTCTTTTCCCTAAAGCATTCAGTTGGAGTTCTCAAGGGCCATGGTATTGATATTCTATAGTTGTGAAAGGCAGAGACAAGCAATTATCCAAGTCAAAAAATTTAATGATACGCAGGTGGATTTGAAAGCACAACCTGATTTGCCCATTTTATTAGAGGTCTATGTGCTGTAGTTTCCATGCTTTAGAAAACAACGTTTTAGAGGTTTTGTACAAATTATATTATTTGTATATTTTTACTGCTTGCACCAAAAGAAATCTTTGTCACTTTCTCAGTATACCTTCCTAATCTATAGAGTACTGTGCTACTTTAAAATCCTGTGCTACTTTCTCATTTAGTTCCAGTGCCTTCAGAGATTTAGAATGTGCTTTATTATTTAAACCATTAGCAATTTTTCAGCACTGCTTAGGGATGGATTTATTTTAAACTGACAAATTGCCTATCAGTTGGCATCAGTGCTAAAAACAAAACCAAAATGCTTTCATTTCTCCTCATAAAATAAAAATAAATGAATAAATGTAGAATTCAGAAGTTAACAGCAATTAAGTTGAGCTTTGTTTAGATGAACGTTTCCTGATTGCAGCAAAGAGGTGATAACAACATTTGGAATTTTCTGAAGGATAGAAAGTAATTTTGTTTTTTATTATGGAAAGTGCACACGTAGAAAATTTATAAGGCTTTTAGTTTGAGGGGGACCCATGGTGTTTCAAGGCTGCCTAAAATTTGATTTTTTTTTTTTTTAAATAAAAAGGCTTATTTGTGTAAAATGAGTGGATTTTAAGTACATTTGTTTAACCCCACTGTTAAAAACATGTAGCTATGAGTGAGAAGATCATGATTGAAAAAGAGCAAGGATGGATGGCACCTGGGACTATCAGCCTTGATATCTACTCACACACCATACTGTTATATCCCTCAAGTAATACCTTTGGACATTCAGTCAAGTTGAAGGCAAAGCACTGAGGGTTATTTTGGCTGTCAGCTTTAAATAACAGCCAACTCCCTGATCCCTTTCTGTTTAGCATATGCTTCACAAACAAGGAGGATCACACTGTTACAAAGTGTTAGGCTGTAGGTGATGGGCGTAATAACCTTTATAGTGTGTCACATCCTGCAGAAAGGTATCTGTGGTGATAGGTTAGATTGTATTTTCCTTTCTGATCCTGCCACTCTATGCAGGAGCCTTTTTTTTTTTTTTTTTTTTTTTTTTTTTTTTTTACAATTGCTGGGATTGCCTGGGGAATTGGATTCCCATTTACAAGTAGTCTTTTGATTTTTTTTAAATTCTAATTATCAGAAATGTATTGGAGTTTATACTTCATGTGCTGTCCTGTATGTTCCTCCAAGTACCAAGTATTTTACTGATTGTGTAACTTGTAATGCAAGACATACTTTTGGGCACTGGGCTATTACATGCACCAGTATTATATAAAAGCACAGGCTTTTCTCCATGCATTTACCACTAGTTTTATGTGGTACAGTATGTTTTCTAGGAGCTCTAGTTTTCCAGGAAGGCTTTGGACAGGACATCATCTTAAACACAGAAACCTCAATTTATGAGGAAAATATTTCAAAGTAGTCAAATCCCTCTTGGAGTACAGAAATTTTTAGATTTTGTATTACACATGACAGTCTATGCTTATCTTATATGTTAACACATATCTTTTATATTTACAGAGTTTTCCAACATGGGGAATGCCTTTACCCAACTTATAATACCAACTGGAATTAAAAAAAACAAAACAAAACAAAACAAACAAACAAACAAACAAAAACCCACAAAAAACCAAAACACCCCCCCCCAAAAAAAACCAAATAAAACTTAAAAACACACCTTGAACAGGGTAAACAATCTGTTTAAATATTTCAGAGATTCAGTAAGAACACAAATTAAAGGGAATATAGGGTTTATGTCCTCTAATAGTATAAGAGAATTCTAAGGTTTGATAGCTCTTAAAGTACCTTCACAGATCTTTTTCTACAGGGTCCTTTTCTTTTTTGCTGTGAGGGCATAGTCCTGAGCAACCTGACCTGTCATTATCCTTACTTGGAGCAGGAGGTGGACCAGAACTCAGAAAACCTCTCTGTCCCTACTGCCACAGCAGAAAAAAATAAAAATCCTGGCCGTTTCTCTAGGACATTTGTTTGGTGTTTTAAAAATCACAAGCTGCTCATTTATAATGCTCTCAGTATAAACAGTGAATTCTCAGAGATAGAACATTTGAGCTGTACTGAATGCAGTTCCTTTCAACATTCCAACAGTTTTCCAAAAAGGCCTAGGGAACTGGTTAGAGTTCACCAGCCAGCCCCACTCCCCTGATAGTACTACACCCCAAAGGGAGGTTCTGTGCATTTTGCTGCCTTCTGCTCCACTCAAAAAAAGATGTAACTCCTCAAGTAATCCCTCACCTCCCTACTATACATTAGTGTATTGCATCATAATAAATAGGTACTGTTGAGTTGAATATGGGAGACACAGCCTTACTCTAGTGCAATATATTTGATTGAACTTGCTCTTCTACTTCCCACATTTTCACCAGGTCAAACATGCTCCCTGCATAGCCTATCAATAATAATCTTATTTCAACAAGAAAATATTCCTCAGCTACAAAAAATCTCACCAATGTGTGTCCCTGTAAAAAGTTTCTTTTCAACATAGATGCTATTTTTCTTTCTCTTCATCTTCTAATTTTCTCCCCCTGATGAGGCATTTGATTTTTTTACAATAAACTGATATTATTTTTAAGAAAATAAGCATATTTCATAGGACTCATTTTTTACTCCCTGTGAGATGTCAACACTAACTGAAGCAATTGTGACAATATTTCTTCTGGCTTCTTCAGAGTTTGCTGTGATGTGTTTCATCCAAACCTATGCTCATATTCCAATTTATTCAGCTTTTCTTTCACATTTCTGCTTCAAATGTCACTTTTTTTTGCCCCCTTTAACTATTAGATTACATACCACTAAATTGAGAAATAGCCTTAATCAGGACATTTCCCAAGGAATGGAATTAAACCTAATGATACTTATCAGCAAGAACTGCAGCTTAATTGGGATGGTAATTTGCTTTACTGGGATGCCTGTAGGTTATTTACTGTAATCAGATAAGAACATCTGATCCTTATTTTCCCAAGAAGGTTATCAAAACTGTTATTTCTAGAAAGATGTTGTAATTATATCTATGTAATATTTCAAGAGTGATCCCTCATTTGAGTTATTGAGCTGTTTGCAGCAGCATTGTATCTTTATTCACCATACAGGCTGTAGCACAGATATTCTCCTTTCAGGCACAGGGGCCAAGGAAATGACATCCTAAGTGTTCCCTAACCCTTAGGGCAGAACACAGAAGCTCATGTTATGAATGAACTGGAAACTCACTTATTCATCACAGTAAGATCACATAACCAGGATTGGACTCACAAAATAGTTAAATAATGGCTAATAACAACCACAGAGTAGCCAATGCCAGCAGAAAATTGTTCTTGTAAGGTTCTTGAGCATGTACACATACAACAAGAACTTGTGCACAGTGATTTTAAAACTGCAAATGCTCTCCCTGAACTATTTAGGAGGCTGCATGGTCTGGGATGGTTCTATTAAAGGAATGTTTAGGAAAGTGTTTCAATATGCTACTTTATTTCACTATGTTTTAGCTTACCTGGTCAAAGATGACAAAATTTGACTGCAGACAACACAATAGAATTTCCTTCTCCTTAATGAGACAATAGTGTTGAGATGGGTAGGGAAACGGATTCTTCAAACTCAAAATAGCATTTTTCTAATTATACTCCATCACAGCATTATGCAGATGAAAGCATTCAGACTCTCAGTACTAGACATAATGGAACCAATCATGCAAAGCATCACTTTCAAGACAGAGGTTGTTATAATTAGGACTAAAACTGACAAAAAACACCCCCTGATTATATTTTTTTATTTTTCATTATTAACAATTTTCTCTCAAGTTGGATGCAGCAGAGCTTTAAAAGTTATAGCTAATGGACAATCCATTTTTGACTGTTCTGTTCCTGAAATTCACTGTTACACTTTTTACTCAGTGGAGTCTCATGCTTTGCTTGAAGGTCAGGAGTTTACTCCATGTAAGCCATCAAAGATCTTACACAGCAATTACTCTTTCTTCTGATTTTCATTCTCCAGTGGACATTTCTGCTTTCTGCTTCATTGTACCGGGCTGTGCTGAGCCCCAGAACCATTTTCAGACCTTGTCTGAAATTTTGGTAAAAACCAAAATATTAAAACCTGAATATTTCCATAAAGTTACCTTTCTTTTTTCTTTTCTTTCTTTCTTTCTTTCTTTCTTTCTTTCTTTCTTTCTTTCTTTCTTTCTTTCTTTCTTTCTTTCTTTCTTTCTTTCTTTCTTTTGTTTGTTTTGTTTTGGTTTTGGTTTTTCCTGTTTGTTTGTTTGTTTGTTTGTTGTTTTAGCTACTAATGTAGAAAGGAATCTTTTCAAATTCATTAATTCACAATAATCTGTATGTTCAATACAGTTTATTGGATATGGGAAAGATGATATTAAATTATAAGAGTGGTCCAATAGTTATTTTGCAGCTTCTCAGATTGCTTTAATTCAGTGATCTCATCCCAGAAATAACTCACAGATTTCATATGTTCATCGCAGGACCTTATTAACAGACAAGAAACAGGAAAGAGAAAGCATAAATATGCAATGGATTTCAAAGCAGCATTTATATACTCAATCATACAGATATTCTTTCTGGTCCTATTGCTGCTACCATTTGAAGTAATATTCTCCTCCTGACTTATTTTTTTCCAAATGAAACAAAGTATTTCTGTTAAACAGTTCCATTTTATCAATATATTTTGTCTTAGATTTCTAGGACAGTTGAATAAAGAACAACTTCAAGCTATTTTGGCATGCTTTGAGAGATTGATCAAGCTTTTGAAATGGCTCTGTATCGCAGGGGTCATAATGAGCCCTTTTAGCAGCCTCCAGACACACTTTACTATGTGCAGCAATACTGTACAGAATATTCCTAGACATCAATCTTCTGACAGATATTTGTAAAAAACCCAAAGCTTTTCAAGGCAGCATGCAGACTGTTCCCTGACCCAGATCCATTAGTGTGTGTTAGACTGGTGACAATGACAAAGGCTGTAAAGCTCTGGCAGCTCTTTTCCAGGAGTTTAATGCTGCTGACTCTACTGGAGCTGACTTGAATTCCATGTTCCTATGTCAGAGCTCTGCTCTTGCTCTTTGCAAAGTCTCCGTGATCCTACTGTCAGACATATGTTTTCAGGGAAAAACATGAGTAGTCTGTACAATCTAAAGAGGAACTATGGATATAGAGTGAGTGGTATAGCCACACAGAAAAACCAGTGAGTTCTTTTGAACCTAACTAAACTTGTCTCACCTTTGAATTCTCTGTGGGAGCCATCAGAACCACATACACAGAAGTTGGATATTTCTTGCTCTGTACTGTAATCAGCCATCCTTCTTAACTAGTAGCAACATCCTATTCACAGTAATTCCATTTAGGGATTTTTTCAGTGTCCCCCCACTATGTGATCTAGATGAAGAGACAAATATTATTTCTTGATCCAAGAACTCTTGATCTCTTTATTCCCGGAAGCATGAGATTATGATGATGAATGAAATTGTCTTTGCTTTCATTTTTTTTTCTACACAATATTCAGCCTGCATTATCTGGCATTCACAATTTAAAAGCATTTTACATTTAAGAAAGTATATCAAGACCTCACTGTTCTTTTCCCAAAATAAATGAGTTAAAATAGCTTTGTGGCTTTTCTTTCTGTGAAAGAAAAAAACAAAATCTTTTCCTGTTATGAGTTTTGACAACTCATAGCCATTTAAATAAGAGGTATTTCTACAGAATTCTTTAAAAGATTTTTTCCAGCTATAACGATTTTATTTACAGCTGGCTTTGCACCTAATTGATCTTGAATTTACACATAAATAAAAGCAGTCTCCAAGACTAAATTCTTCAGGCCATTAAATCCTTGCACATTTAAAGTGTTATGATGCATAATCTTCCTGTGACCTTGATGCAGAATTAAATAACTAGCCAGTGAAACAATAAAGACATCATATTTAATTCCAAAAGTAGGAATATCTTTCATTTTCAGTACAAAGTGCAGGATTTATCAAAGTGCAAGATTTATCATTACGTCTGAATAAATAACTTGCCCTTGAAAAGTAGTGTAAAAATTTGATACTTCAGGACATTTTAAAAAAATCCTAATTATGTGCCAAACTTGCAAATAAATTTGGCTTAAAAATTTCTTCCTTCATCCAAGAAAACATTTCATTTGGAAATAAAGATTAAATTAATTAAAAAAGAAAAACACTTAGAAAATTCCAAAAACCAAAATCAAATGGTTTAGAGTGAATGTCATTTTGACCCAGCAACTGAACCCTAAGCTGTTCAAATGACAAACTATTTTATATTTTTAAAAATTCTTAGATCTGACTTAACAAGAAGCTATGCATTCATCTTATTTTGGTTGGTTTTGTTTTTTTGGGGGGTTTTTGTTTGTTTGTTTTGTTTATAGATAACATATCATTTAGCTAGGAGACAGGACAGTATTTTTATTAGGGGAATGATGTCCAAAAGTCAAAAATTTCTCTTATCGTTCAACTCTATCAGAGATATTTTATTTTTGCTTTTTAGTTTTGAACAAGCCAAAATAAAAAGGAAGACAATAAATATAGTGATCTCACAGAGATTTTTGTCCATTATAAAATATGTGTAACAGTTTTCACCTCTTTTAAAAATTGAATTACAAAATCCCAGGAGTGCATGTAATTATATTCGTGCAGTCCTGTAGGGAAAATCTATAGGGAAAATCAACGCTAAGTAAATAGGGAATCTATAGGGAAAATCACACCTAAGTAAAGTTTTGCTTTACTTTTTTTGTAAAGTGTGTCCCGCTTTCAGCATACTCTGTTCTAGGTGCTTACTGAAAGCCATGCACATGGGGATTACTCAACAGGTTTTAAACACTTTACAGTGACTCTTAAACCAATTTGTTTACTTTCTAAATGAAACAAACCCTCAATTTCAGTTTTCCTTAATTCACCAGAATGTGATTTGCAACAGTTTAGGAGCTGTCATACTAGCCACTGAGCTGTGCTAGCAGTCAATACTGCTAGTGAGATAATCTAGAGGGGTTCTGAAAGCTGGAAAGCTGCTGCAAGGAACAACTTTTCCCACCTAAGTTATTCCCAGAACAAACCAGCCTTTACATAGCAATTCAGTGCATACTGAGAAGACAAGCCTCACTTAAATCATTAGCAATGAGCTAAACACAAACTGAGATACAATTACTAATTTATTACTCATTAATATTTAATAATGTCTTAATTATCATTGAGGTAAATTATTTTTCATTGAATCTCACACAGGCTTGTAAAGTTCAGTCATTTTTCTTCTCTTTGAGCTCTTATGGTAGTATTCTTTGAAAAAATGCAAACTCCTTTGTTTATACCTAAGATTGTTCTGAAGACATATCCTCATCCAGTTCAAAAGTAACTATTATAAAATGCATAACTGAGTCATGAAAATGTACTTATTTTCTGCAAGCCCCACACTGTAAGCTGGTGTACATTGATTTGCTTGGGCATCTGTGTGTATTATTAAGATGTGGTGATGTTATGCTGGGCTGAGCAGCTCAGAATGGCAGAAACCTTCCCTAGGGAAACTGAGTCAACATTAAAGGAGGAAAACCATACATTTTCCTTAGGCAGCATTCCTAACTACACAAATAAAGATATTAATGCTATTAAAATCACAGTGTAGTAGCTCACCTAAATGTTTCACCTAAAAATTTCTTCCCATAACTAAACCCACCATCTCAGTAATGTCTCATTTTTGTAACTGCATTTGCATCTGTTTGCAATTCCTAACCTGTGGGCCTACGATGATTGTGCTCCAGAGAGGCACCTTGACAATCTGAGCTGTCATCAAGGTTGAGCAGTGTTTTTCCTTTGCCCTTCTAAAGCAGCATTTGGAAAGCTTTCAATTATATGTACCATTAGTTACTTCAAACCTTGTCTGACACACCCATTTCCATCTGATTAAATTAACTTCTTTAAAACCTGATAAGCATAATTAGTATGTTAAGATTTTTTGCACTGTACAACTGCATTTTAATACCTGTGTGATCAAAGGAGGACATTGTAAGCAAAACATGTTCTTTCAATATATAATTGAATTAAATTAATGATTTAGCTCCCTTTATAAGACTGAAATATTCTAACACTAGAATTCCTACTAAACAGAAGTGGTTGAAGTGGTTAATTTGAAGTGGTTTCTCAGTAGTAATTCTCTTTTCAGCTGTCACTCTTGAAATAATGTAGTAGTGCAAACTCTTTTTGATGTACTACTAAAAATAAACAACTACAGACCAAAAAACCCCAATATTTGTAATGCTTATCCTTCCTACCCTTCAAATAAATTTGTTTTAGTAATAACAAAAAATGAAAAATTAAATCCCTATTCCCTCAAATGTTGGAAAATATATCACTTCTTTTGTTTAGTGCTTTCTTTTGACAAGCACTTTTATTCTGATTATGTAAGTAAATGAACTTTAGGACATGAAACCTTTAGGACATAAAATGAAAATAATGTATTATCAAAAATATGTGTATTAGAATCATAACAAGATAAAATACAGCAAGCATATGAAAGCTTCTTTTGGCTTTATTTCTGGAAATTTTTCATAGGCAGAGCCATAAAAAGGAGAAGGACTGAAACTATAGCTCTAGTTTTTTTAAGGTGGGCTTTTTTGCTTCTGGTATGTCAGGAGTCTCTTCTGGAAACAAAAACATGTTTTTTGAAATGTTTGACTTGTTAGTGGCCTAAAATCCAGCTAAATATTAATTAAGTAAAATTATCCTCTTCCAAATTAAACTTTATGAAATCAACATACTTTATTCTGCTAATAGAGAAAACTTTAAAATGTGCTTCTGCTACACCTCAGTAGTTGATAGGCAAGGCAGGTATTTTAAGGAGACACTCTTTGTACTGAAACTGGCTTTGAGTGATACAGTATATGCCTGGAAACCTGAACCAAAATTATACATGCTTGAGGCTATAGTCATAGAAATGCTCAGGCCAGTTTATTCTGGCTTTTAATTTCTCTGAGAGACAAAAATGTAGACTAATTAAAACAATTTTAAATTATTTTTCACTCATGACATTAACCTCCTTTCCTACATAGATACAAATCTTTCATAAGCATATAGAGGATCATTAACCTTCTGAAAAAATGTTTTCCAATAGCTAAAGAATAAATTTAAAAAGTCAAAAGTCTGCCCAATTTTCTGACTGAAACTAGAAAACAGCTTTGAGTTCAGGATAATCTGATCTCTTTCAAAGCCTAGAAGGCAAGAAAGAGCTTTGACAAGAAAAGCTCTAAATAACAAAGTCGATGGAGGATAGAGCCTTCAAAATGGGAGGAAATCAATTACAAAGTAATTCATTCCTAGGATAAAACATTACGGTGTTATTACTTCGGATTTATAAAAAAACAGTCACAAGGGCGTGTGTTTTTTATTTTTTTTATTTTGTTTTTGGTTTTGTTTGTTTGCTTGTTTTTATTTTGGTTTTGGTTTTTGGGGTTTTTTTCCCCCCCAAGATACAAAAAGTCAGTCTCAAGCTGCTCCAGCTTGGAACTCCTGACAATATAGAAAACATATTCCCATCCAGGGACACATTGTAGAGAGCAAAATTAATTTAACCTTGGAGTTTCTACAATGAAAAGAAAACAATGAAAGTAAATAAAATGTATTCAGTTTTGATTATTTTCTCACAAGTCTGATAAATAAGAAAATGCAGATTATACTTCAGTTCATATCAGAATATTTCCTCTTTAGGTAACTCTTAACCTCAGTATGATAAAATAAATACCATGTTTTCTAAAAGAGTTAACCAAATGTTCAACTATAATGTTAGTAGTTTTGCTATGTAGAGTCTTATGAATAATTGCCATCCATATGAAATTAAAACTTCATCATGTTGTGCCTGTTGCATTTCTAAAAGCATTGAAAGTAGTGCATTTCAGCATCTTAGAGACTGCAAACTAGTAAAAAGTAATTAAACACTTTAATATCACTTAGGCTAGAGCATAAAGAAAACCTAGTAATAGGTTCCTATTAGTTTTGTTTATTTGTTTATTTTTGGTTTTGTTGTTGTTGTTGTTGGGGGGGTGTTGCATGGTACGTACAAACACCCACACAAAGTAAAATCTGGTTCAGTGCAGGGCTTTTATTCAATTTTGTAGAACAGAGAAGCAATCATTAAGAAAGAGCTCGTGACAGGTTTTACCACTACCAGACCTAGTCAGCACTTCAAGAATTTTTTCCATTGTGAAGTTCCTCAGAAATATTTTGAGATACTTAGATATCACTTGAAAATACACGTGAGTTCTGGTGAACTACATTTCAGTGAACTTAGCACGGTAATTTTTGTTATAGGGATAGCGCTTTTGACAGGAGAATCTTCTCCTCTGGACAGTTGAGCGCTGCATTTGCCTCATCTTGTGATTTAAATCATTGGTGTTTTAGCTGGTGGCACAGAGAATAACATCATCATAAAGTGACTAGTAAGCATCTAGAGAATTGTGTCCCAACAGACAAAGGAGACACCTAAAATGTTCATGTAGAAAAGCTGTGGGCTTTAGAAGTCTAAAAAGCATACACTAAAAAGAAAAATTAAATCAAACAGTATGCTTGACTGGTCACCTCTGGAAAGAAGGCCCTGCTAGAAAAACAGATTGTAAGTTTTTTTCTTACATAAGTCTCATTGCTGTTAAGTACTCAGATTAAAATCCATTGCTGAGCTTAAAAAGTTATGGCCTTTTTTATACAGTGTTTATGAAACTCAAACTCATAATGATGCTCTTCTTTATAAGGAAATGTTACAGTAAAATGCAGAAATAAGGATGAGTGTTGATTTCGCCTTAGGCAGTCCTGACTGCAGGCAGATCACAAAAGTGTGAAAAGTATCTCTCAGAATATGCTTATGATATAAAGATTATCAAATTTAAAGGTACTGTAAAATAACAACATTACATGTTTTTAATTATTAAAATATAAATATTCACATTAAAAGATTAAATAAAAATTATGCAAGTATACTTAATGTACCAGCTAGAAATATGCAGAGTCTGCTATATATATATGTATCAATCTCCATGATTGATACCATCAATCATAAAATGATATATAATTTTCTAATGTGTTAATTCTATCTAATAAAGTTGTCATTCAAAATTATTTTAAGAGACATATATAAAATTTCCCCAAAGAAGCCTCCCAGTAATTTTTGGATCAGGCACTCTGTGGCTTCATGTGGTACTGTTAATTATATACCCATAAAAATAAGAATGAAAAATGAGAACTTTTGTAAGATTTTCAGAGCCAAAATTTCTGAAAAAAAAAAAAAACCACCAAAAAACCCCCCAAAAAATCTCTTCCTTCATCAGTTCAAGGCAGAGCATCTGAATGAACTGGTTTCCACTGCTTCCCCTTCATAGAGTTTTATCCCATTTCCTTCTCAGTCTTAATTTCAGTTGCTTATCACACACACAAGTTTAGCACTGTGACTAAGACATTTCTGGGTTCAACCTGTATGCAAATTGTTACATACAGAATATGATACTGTAGTAGCATTAAATTGCAAAGGCATATCTTCAGAAGTTGTTTAATACCAGAAAGTTTCAGGAGTACCCAATAACTGGAAAATGTGGGTAGAGATACAATTCAGATATAGTACAAAAATGATTTAAAGGATGACTGAATAACTGTGTTTTATCGCAGACTATCCCTATAAACTCAACTTTCCAATACTTTGACTGCCAGAAATTCAGTTGATTAGTTCTAGAAACAGCTGACACGTACCACCGTCACTGAAAGCAACGCAGCAGCTGAGTAGTTGAATACACCTATGTTCTACTTTCTCTTTTTTCCTCTCATTCTTGCAAATCTACTAATCCAAGTAATGCTTTACACAGCACTTAGGAAGTGAATGGGGCCAAACTTCCCTCACATCTGCTACATTAAAAATTATTCCAAGGGAGGAATAATCTTTTCAATACCTCAAAAGTCATTTATGACTCATTGGGGCAGAAAGCAAGAGTGGTGCCTGAAAAAAGATCCCAAGTTTATCTAGTGGGAGCAAGAAAAGCAAGGAACCCAATATGCCAATCTCTGCTGCAAAGATGAAATAATGTCACAATCCTTTTGTATCTCAGATCTGCACAGCTCATCTCCTCATGCCAGACAAAGCTCTGCTGATCACTGCCCTTAAGTTCTTCATGGAATTCACAGTGGTGAGCAGCACAGCTTCAAAGGGAGACATAGAGGGCTTCCCTCACAGTGGTGTATTCTTCATGACCAACATGTTCTCCAGAGAAGTGAGAAGTCATTTGGGATTACTTCAGGATAGAGGTGAATAACTAGCTGGGATTCCAATGTCCCAACAGTTAATTGTAAAAAAAGAACAGCATCTTTTCCTCTGGTTTTTGAGCTTAGACATTCACATTCAGATGGAGGTTAAGGGCTTCTAAACTCCACATATTATTTTCTGGAGCCCCATCTCAAGCAGCTTGTATCATATCACAGCTTTCCAGACTGAATTAGTTGGGCCAGGGAAACCAAGCATGTTGCTTAACAGAACAGAGGCCTGATGCAGGAAACAGGATTGGCTGCCACTGCTTAAAATGCCAGACTTTCCATGGGCAATTCTGATTTGCCTGATGAATCAGGTATTATTAATTGAGCAAGGGAAGTAGATAAGTTATTGTAGTATCACAGTCAGTCTGTGAGTTGATGAGAATTGGGGTTGCTTAATTCCTAACATGATAAAGACTTTAAAAGTTAATGTGCAGCTTGTACTGAATAATAACAGGAAAATATTATAATGAATAGTTAATCAACACATAATTAAATTTTCAGGATACAAGGGCTACTAAGCAATTAAGCAAATATTCTGTACTTAAGGGCATAATTAAAGGGCCTTCCTGCTTCCTGCATATAACATAATTTCAAAAACTTCACATTTCTCATGATCATTTCTACCAGGAAATACCTGTGAGGCAGAGAGCAGATTATGCAGCAGCATTTCATTGTTTCCTCAAGCTGTCACAATTGAAAATAATGTTATAAACAATCTACTTAATAATCATTCATAAAAGCAATTGTTTGTTAAGTCTAGCATATTAAGGGTCATTGCATTATAACGAGATTGCTGAAATAATAGAATATAATCTTTACAACAGTTTGATACCTGTGAATGATTTATCATACCCTTCCATCTGTAGCTGATAAAATCTAACTGGCACTATGCTTTTGAATAGAAAGCTGTAGAATTTATATGATCAAGTGAGATCAGATGTTGTCTAAGGACAACAAATATGTATTTAAGGAAAAAATCAAGATTTATAGATCAAAGTTTTTTGAATCTAGCATTATTTATCAGAATAAGTTCTGGTTTAAAAATCCACATAAGCACTCTTGGGATTCACAACACTGAAGTCAGTTTTCAGCTTTTTGATTTTCAGTAGTATGAGTAAAATTAACAGAAAAAGACATTTGAAATTAATTCAGTATAAATATAGTTTTTTCAGACTCACACTTTTCTTCTTTATCAATTTATCCTGCTATTTGAAACATTCTTGCCATCATGGCATCACAAACTGCTAGAAGCAACTCGAGACTTTTGCAAGAATTCAAAAAAAGCAACCACCTCCAATTCTGTAGTGTCTTCTGTGTAGCTCTGTTTGTAGAGGCCTTATAAAACTGGTTCAGTAGGATGCTATGACAGAGGTATTGACTACTCTGGTTTACATCAGAGACTCCTTATTATTCCATTGATCTCTACAACAATAACATCTATTTAATTTCTCCTATCTTGCCACCCAACCAACCTTCTGTACATTCTCTGAAATTTGTACATAAAACCTCCCTAAATTCTACAGTCCTGGGAATAATTAAGAGTTTAATGTAGTTACAGTTCTTTTTTGAGTGCTATCTTTAAAAACATCGTTTAACTGTACCATGTCAGGAAACAATGGCCAACTGAGAAAACACAGGAATAAAGGCACCACATTTTCACAGTTACTTTGTTCTATTTCTGACTGACATTTTAATGAATATTTTTTGGGGTTTCCTCCTGGAAGGCAGGTAGGGCATGATTATTCTAATTTTAATGTGTGAATTGGAAAATGAAAAGCCACACAAAGAAAGAATCCTTCATTATTCCTCGTCAAAATCTTATGAACTGAGTGAGTCATCAGATTACTTTGCTATTTATCCTAGCAGAACAGTTTATTTGGATGTCAGGAATATCATGTCTATATCCAGTCTACACCTTCTTACAGAGAATTGGTTGCACAGTTCTTCCCACCTACTCATAGTCTACTGCAAGGCTCAAAAAAATCACAAAACACAACAAAACAAAACCAGAAAAAACCAAACAAGAAAAAACAAAAAAATAACAATAACAACAAAAAACTGCTCCAAAAAAAAAAAAGCCACCTCCACCCTCTAGAAACCTCTATAATAGCAACACTGTAAATCCGCTAGTGCTTTCCTGTCTCTCACTTTTTCTCTGGTTAAACACTCATGTCATCACCAGCATACACCATCTTATCTCTTCATGATGACAGCTGCCAAGATCTAAGCTGCTGAGACAGCAATGACTTTAAAATAAACCAGGCAAAAAACAAATAAAAAGAGATTACACTTTTCTGGGGTTGATCTCCAAGTTTAAATCAGTGCAAAGTTCACATTGTACTGGTGTTCAGTCTCAAGAAGAGAATTTAGCAGCAGACAGAAGCTATATGTTATTGACATAAACTGATTTCATTTTAAATCTTTCTTAGGACCTTCTACAGTACACATTAGCATTTAAGAGTCTACCACTGTTTTTATGAACAGAATGCTAATGCGACAGCACACCTACATTCACTCCTTCATAATTTTCTGCATAAGAATCCTTACACAGCAGAATAAATTTTATAGCAACACAGTATTTGAAAAATTCATGGAAGAGTTCTATTTGAAACATATTACACAAATTCCTTGCTTACTCAAAACCAGCACAAGTATATTGATTTCATGGAGATGCTTTTCATTAGTCAGCTGGACATCTTTCTGTTAGGACACAAAAACCCTTTAAACAGCACATTTTCTGGGAATTTTTTGCTTCTTCAGAAAATGTTCTGTTGGTATTATCCAAATAATCTATGCAAAGGACGTTAGGCTATTCTGAAAAACTTGGCTAAAAATTGAGATCAATATATTGAAGATACTAAAATCAAGGGTCTCTTTTCTTAAAATATTTCTTGAACTTCACTTTCTTAGCACCTCTGTCAAGTCATTAATTTTCCAGGAGCCCACACATACTCCTAGATATATTTTTCTTGAGCTTATACATTCTAAAACTGTACAGCTTTCAGGGAACCGTGTGTGCTAGTTTTATAACAGCTAGTTAAGAATTAAAAAATAAATATACTGCAATCATTTCTGAATCCCTTTAAAATCTACAGTGGAAGATAACATATGGTCAAGGCTTGCAGAAAGCCATAGACACAATCTATTGGACTCCCGTATCAAATAGGAACCTTAGAAGGGTTTTTTTTTGGTTTTTTTTTTTTTTTTCTGCCTATGAGAACTCTCTTCTATAATTAACAAAATAAAAGCAATAAGAAAGAAGAATATTTATGTCATTTATATGTAGGAACCCCTTGTAGTATGCAAAAATGGCTCAATTTACAATCCATTGGAGCTTAAAAAAAAAAAAGATGATATGAGTCAGGTATTACAAATTGTTCTTTGGATACTTCTCTATACGTGTCATTCATTTTTCCTGACAATAAAGAATCTACAAAATAAATCACTCTACTTAAATGACTGATATGGATACTCCTAAAAAAATCTTTTTTGTGGATGCATATTTTGTCAGTTGAAGAATCTGATTTCGTATTTGAACGAAAACAAACCTTAAACCTTGATATACTTTAAAACCCTTCATTTCTTAGTCAGTCTTAGCTATGCACTTAAACATTAAAATATTCATGATTTTGTGCAATATTCAACATCGCTGGTACTGAGTATTAAAGGATTTTCAAATCTATTGCACACATGGATCTTAAAATCAATGAAGAGAAGGTAAATTTATATAAGAATAAGATAGCACAGGGTGCTTTAAATTCTCCACCACCTGAAGTCTGTATACTAAAGAAAGAGTAATTTCTAAAGCGCTTTCCAACCACAGTTACTACTGGAATTCATCATATTTGAAGTAAGCACATGAACAGGATTGGAATGAAGTGTGAATTATAAACAAATGTGTAAGGATGCCAAAACATTCCTTCCTTTTGTCTCCCCGGAGAGACCTGGAAGGCTGACTGAAGTCACTGTTCCAACTAACAGAAGAAATGTCTGAGTGTTAAGTACTTGAATAATAAGAAGGAACAAAGAATGCACTATGGTGTTTTTTCTCCTTTTTTTCTCTTGCTTTTGTGTATCACCCTGATGTTGCAAAAATACCTTTTTTATTCAAGGATCTTCACATTGAGAAATTCTGAGCTTTTGAGTTTCAAAAGAGCCAGGGGATTCCTTTCTGCAGAATTTCATTTGTCTTTGTATCTGCAGTTGTTGGTCTCAGAAACACAATACCAAAGTCTGAAATATGAGCATGAATAACAGCAACAGTAATATACTCAAAACAAAAACTTCTTGGACATATTTGTGAAAAAATGTCAGTTGAGCAAGATACTATCACTAGTTGTCTTATGATGCAGAGTTCCTTTCTGATTATATACTATGCTATAAGCAAAATCAACATATGTTCAGAGCTTGTTTGGATTTTTTTTTCTCGCAATTATTTCTCCCCCAGCTATATAATTCTGTTATTGATTTTCTCTCTTTATCTCTTGTTCTCTCCTGAGCTTCCATCCAAGATATTTGCTAAATACTGCTAACACTCTTTTAGATGAAATTGAGGGTTTCCTTTATAAGAAGTACTGCCCAGCCTTGTCTTATAACTTACTGGAGTAAATGTTGAATGAATTTAATATTTACTTAATGCCAATTTTAATGTTGGCATACATTATTTTGGAAATATAACCTAAGGATAATTTAGCAAATTATATTTTCAAAGGAAGAGGTAATACTTTCTAATCCAGGTTGATAATGTTGTTAGTTTATGATTCTGAAAAAGGTTAATATAATTTATGCCAGACAACAGAGCTTGCTCAGCTTCTTTGATATTACTTTTTGTTTTCAATGATATAACAAAAATGATTAAGTCCACATAATATTCGTAAGTCTTCTCACATTAGGGATATAACAGCTCAGTAAAACAGAATATAAATGTATATGGCTTTTTCTTCCAGTTCATATTTGTATAAGTTTGCCTTTCAGATGCTCATTTTAATTATATGTAATGTAGAGTCACGAGTGTGATTATTGGAATATAGATTCTAGTGTGGTACCATCACCCTAAAAGACTGTCACAGTCCTTGGATACCTGAACAAGGGAAATATTAATTAAGCATGGATCACTTATTTTTTCCATTTGTTTTTAGTGGTACTATGAACATTTTGCAAATGGTTTAAAAAGAGTAACGAAAAAAAAACAATAATTGGAGGCAGTTCAGAAACTGAATCCGGATCCGAAATGATGAATGGACTGTAAAACATGACATTAATACCCATTCAACAAAATACACCCCAAAAGCTGTGTAGTTAATTGTAATTAAGTAGTTAATTAATCACCCCCGATTTATAGCTTAATATAATCAGATGCAATGCTTTATAGTGAAAGTTAGGTGGATTCTTACAAAGGGTTGAAATTACTTTTTTTGAGTCATGGTAAATTTCTAGTCGAATTTTTAGTGGTTGTTTAATGTTTCTGTTAAAAATGGTTATTGAGATTTTTGAATTCTTGGGAACTTGTTTTATTCAGTTTGGTTTCCAAGTGCAAATTCATTGGGTTGGATAGCAGTGGATTGAGGTCCTATGAGCTCTGTTTGCATTCGTGACCGTATTACTCCTCCAGACTTCTGGTTTCTGACTCTGCAGAAAGACTATGAAATCAGTTCCCTGAGATGTAATTTTACAGCTCTGCTAATGATGAATGACCACAGAGAACTGATGGCTTAGTTTTGTGCTCACCTTCATATGCAAGCATGCTCTGTTTGAGCATATGGCTAGTTTGGATTGCTCATCGTCAGTTTCTTTTGGACTACCGCTATTTTCCCGTGGGGATACAGACAGAGATGCTGCTGAAGGCAGTCTTGCCCTTGATATGTTGCAGCTGTGTTAATTATCCAAGAGTGAGAACAGCCTTGCCCTCACAGCCATGGGTGTGAGGTAGGGAGCTGGTAGGGAATCAGTTCGAGTCTGCTAGCTGTGCTGTGAGGAGGAAGGGATAGGAGGTCGTGCACAGGACAGAAAAGGCAAGATGCCGTACACAGGACAGACAGGGTTAGGTGGCCGTGGCTAGGGACAGGAAGGAGTGAGCCAGGACTGGAGAAGAAAGAGAGAAAGAGCCAGAGCTATGTGGAGCTGCTCTTGGGAGGCTACCAAGAAAAGGTATGGGAGAGTTCTGAATAACAAGGTGCCGATGCTTGGAGCCCTCTGGTGTTTTTAATGAAGCACTTTGAGCGCAGTGTCCATCTCAACTACCACATTTTCCCTTGTCAAAAAGAGCTAATCTGGGCTCTTAGTTGAATATGCTTGTTACACTACTTGAACTGTTAATCCAACCATCATCAGGCAGAATCTCGGCTTCCTCTTGCCTCCTTTTGCTTTTAAAAAATAAAAAGATGTATAAAAATAATTTTAAGACTTATTCAATTCCAGTTCACTGAATTACAGGAGTTTTTTATGATGTTTACTGACTTGGAAGAATTTTCTATAATATTGTAATAAAGCCAATTACAGTCTGTTTGTATAAGGATCTGGAGGTTAACATCCACAATTGGCAGTTACTGAAAGGAGAGAAGAACACAATATGGTTGCAGGGAGAGTTAAGTGCTTATCTTAAATGCAGAGCAAAGAGAAAAAGCCATATACTAAACAGTTTTAATAATGCAAGAACATCAACTGCCAGATTTAGAAGCGCAGCTCTGAAATACTAAAGTGTACTATTTATTTATTTATTTATTTATTTATTTATTTATTTTTGGTAAAATGAAGCATTCCAGAAATAACAAAGGTGATTTTCATCAAGCACAGAGTTACAGGCACAAGAAAACTGGGAACCTTGTACTGATTTAGTACTGAATGAAAGCATTTACCAGGCAGAAATTTTTTTTTCAGGGATAAGAAGAACTGTCAAATGCAATCAGAAATTGGTCTCTTAAATTGAGGACTGTACAATATTATAATTATCTGAAAGAACTGGCAAGCTTGGGCTTGATTAAATTACTGATCAAAAGTAATCTCAGAGGTTTTGAAACTTTGTTCTTATTCTGAAATCTTAGAGATTTATTACTTGAAAATATTATTTTTCTGTATCTCTCTTAGTGCTTGTTAGACTACTGTGTTAAATGATTTCTAGATTATTTTCAAATGCTTTTATTTTCACAAAAGGTGAAATCAGGCTTTATATTTATAATCCCAAACCAATCCACCCACAAATTTATGTCTAAAATTTATCCTTTTTATTTAATTTCATTTCTCTTTTTTTCTTTTTGTCTCATAAATGAATACACAGATATTCCTAATGCAATCAAAATTAAAAATCCTATCTGCTGTATTATTTGGGGAAGTAATTTTCTATCTTTTTAACACATTTGCCATGAACAGAACATGTTAATTTTTTTTTTTTTT
>VWYO01024114.1:46969-59751 GCA_013400275.1 Rhadina sibilatrix
AAAAAAAAAAAAAAAAATCAAACTTCACCATTTACTATCTCTATCATCTAAAAAATATTAGCATATAGAAATTGTTTCTGATAGTGAACTTATACAGCAAACACATATGCATCCATGAAAGAGAACACATATCTCAGTGTTTATCTGTTCAAATCCTGTATGTTCACAAAGCACTAAAAAATAAAGAGATCTATAACAATAGAATATAACACTGTAGATTTCTACATTCCTCTTGCATAATACTTCAAAGTAAATTTCTGCAGCTAAACTACTGCAGAGACATTTAATACATCCTCAACATACTGAAAGGGGCAAAGAAAATGCATACAATACTGTCCAGAAATTGGATATGTCCAAGATCTTGGTAACGATTAGGGTGCCCCACTTCATCACAGGACATCAGACTCCAACGTCTTCATCTGAATAATGTGATTTAAATGAAACTAGGATTACATATGGTTTTTCATTTGTATTGTTCAATTGTTAACTCATGAAAGACCATCACTATAATTAGATGAATTAACTGACCTTGAACCAGTATTACAGAAGCCTGTTGAAGAAGAAATAGTTTATTTTGTCCTCCTACCAGGCTTTCCTCTTCTATACTCTACAATTAAAAGTTGTGGTACCGGGCTAATGAGGAGACCTGGAAGGGCCACATTTTCCACATTTCATGTAGCTGAATATAATCTGCCACAAAACTTTGCCAGCTCATATGCAGCATTTGGAACAATGTGGATTCCTTTTTTCCTCTTGGCTCATATATAATAGAGATGAAGTTTGTGCCATGGAGGACACTGAAAGTAGCTGCAGGATGTAGAGCACTAACTGCTGAAAGGCTTTTGGTCAACAAAGCCCAATATAGCAAATGAGGACAATTAAGAGTTTTAGTTCTATTTCAGATGGTTAAAATATGGAAATTTTAGAAAGCATTCCTTGTCATATTTTAAGGCTATGACAGACCAACAGTCTTGGCGTGCAGTGCTTCCCACCTCTAATGGCTACTGTCTGAGACTGCAAGCAGGACTGAATGAGATAAATCTATTTAATCCTGTGTTTTTGTTTTTTTTTTTGGTTTTTTGTTTGTTTGTTTGTTTGTTTGTTTGTTTGTTTTTTGTTGCTGGTTTGGTTGATTGTCTTGTTTTTTTTTCTTCAGATATGTAAGTAACATAATAAAAAACCTGCCACTATCTGAATTTTACCTAATAATGTCTCTTAATAAATGAAATTATATTCCTCAGCCATTTCGTCTTCCTACATTAACTTTTATTAGCCTATATGTAGCCAACAAAAGTATTAATCAAATGTAATTTAAGAAAACTGGGTTGTCTTTCTTAGTATGATATATAAGTGGAATCCATGGCAATTTATTACATAGGATATATAAAAACCAGTGTGTTTCCATGCACATGAATAATAACCAGTAAGTCACATCACCATCATAGCTCCAGGTTCTTTTCCATTCTGCTTACTTTTGCTCCACAAAATTGGTAGTTCCTTCATATATCCCTGCCCCAGCTTTTTCCATGTCCCCTAAACACATCCCAAATGTACACATCTTCATCTTTTTCCCCCTTAACCAGAACTAGACCAGCAGCAGTGTCTCTAATGGCTACGGGAGACCCTGTTGAGTGGTTTGAGTAGCAGGTGCTGACTGATCAGAAGGGTGGGAATTTGTGTCCTTTTTGACTCATTTTATTTTGGCACAAAGGTCTCTGTAAAGTTCAGGGTGGTAGGGTGCCCACAGACTATTGTCTTTGGTGGTCAGACCAGTCTTCTCCTTGTGGAAAGGCAGTTCATAAACTTCTCTGATGAGCTCGCTTGAAAATTTATTTCGTGGATTGCTATGTAATGCCACTGAGTTTGTTTAGAAACCATCCCCATGTGGCTTGAAATTTGTATGATGGGAAGATTTACAATGTGCTTCAAAAGAAGAGATGCAGCATCAGTGAGCAGCACAAACATTAGAGCATTCTTGGGGCTGAAATTCCACTGCGTCCGAGGCAGGGAGAACACTGCCAACTGAGTTGTCCTGCCCATTACAGCACGGAAATGCATACAATAGGTGTTGGTAACTTGGACTTGGCCTGCCAGTTCATTAGTTCACATTCAGTAATAGAAAATCTATTGCCCATGGCAAAGAAAAATAAATGTTACATTATAGAAGATCTGTAGCCATATAGCTGGCTTGATTTTATGAACCCTTACTACCCTGCAGCAAGTCACACAAACTCAGCATGCTGCACTGCCTGACTTGAAGTAGGATACTCCTCTATTTGCTGCCCAGGAACCCACACAGACCCTTGTAATTTCTTTGAGTCTCTGTTTTCCAGTCAATTTGCACCACCGTTAATATGCATTTTATATAGCTAACTGAGGATGTGTTGGAGAAACACATAGCAGGAAAATCCATTATAGTGTTGTTTACAAGCAGTGAAAAGATAAAATTAGTCACTATTTACTTTTGAATCTTTAACACTTCTAAAACCACAAGTAAGATTTCACCTGTATCTGCACCCACCTGTCTCACTATTTGTTAAAAAAATACTGATTTTACCTCATTTGCCTTTTCTGTTAGAGTAACACCAACAATACTGGACATTAATTTTTTAGCTAAACTTTTCCACAAACAAGTTTTTTCCCATTGATTCAACAAACTTTCATACACAGACAATTTTTGACTTGAATTTTTTCATTATGTGGAAACATAAATAAAAACCATGTACTTTTAAAAAATGAGAAAAATCTAACCATATTTCACCTCTGTATGAGAGTTAAAAGGAGAATCTGCCTGCACTTTGCCTCAAAAAAAAAAAAAAAAAAAAGGTAAATTAAGACAAATATTCACCTTTCTAACCTGAGGGAAAACAAAACAAAACAAAACAAAACAAAACAAAACAAAACAAAACAAAACTGCACTTTCCTAGTAAGACATGATCAAATATTCAAATATTTAATACTTTTCTTAAAGCATATTTATTGAGAGACTGTGAATTTTTTTTCTTGTTGTGCCTCAGTTTATGTGTGGTTATGCATTGTAACTATTGAGGATACATAATTATAATGTATTATAGGCTGCCAGTAGACAGAAATTGTAAGCTGTACTCTAGTAAATGTTCATAAAAAAAAGATATTACTATCATCTGAACCAAATTTTAACACTATATTGAGTCAAGTATGAAGAAAAAAACCACTAGCTATCTTGAGATACATGTGGCTCTGCTGAAGATATGGTATCCAAAAAGCAATATTCACTTATAATATAATATATTGAGAAATATATGTAACAAACACCCATAAGACAGAGACAAACATGTTTATAAAGACTTTGGACCATATCACCATAATTTTTGTTTTCCACAAACTATTCCACCTTACATATCTTCATTTTTAATTACTATACAAATATTTTTTCCACAAATTCTGAAACAACTCCCTTTTTTTATATGGGCTTTTTCAGGATGGTACATCAAATAGCATGTCAAAGCAAAAGTTTTCAGGAATTTTAATAAATCTGCAAACAATATAAACAATAAAAATGCTACTGTGGAGGATACTAGGGATGGCTATCTCTACTTCATCTTTATGATATATTATTACACTATCTTAGCTATAACATTTTATTAAGTCAGCTCCAGGGTACTCCAGATCTCTTATAAATGGGAAATATTTTATTTCTGGAGTGAAGGCAGTCTTTTTCTTAATGATTAATCATTGAAATGGTCCATAGAGAATGAAATAGCAGATTCATACCAAACTTTCATTTTTAAAAACAGATCAAGCAACCCTACCAAAGAAGCTTTGAAAGCACTTTTATCTTACAACTTAGACATAAAATTTCAATAGTCTAGGCTTTTATCTGCAATTTGCTTATGAGAAATATATAAAATTTCTTGAAAGAAAAAACTGTTGCTGCATGAATTATCTTTCAGGGAATATAATTGTGAAAATTTTTAATTTTTGTCATTGAATGAGAATTATAAACTATATGGAGCTATACTGATCTCATCATCAGATCATGTTTTTTTTTTCTCTCTCTTTTTCCCATGGATGATTCAGTAAACCCTCTCAGTGACCTAGCCTGCTCAGAAGTCTGGTGCAGTGCTGCTAGTTTTTTACTGGATTAATTGTTGACCCTGGGGAAAATTGATCCATTCACACACTTTAAATCAAATCAGGATCAAAGCAATTTATTGATTTACTAGTGACATGTAATTAATCAGCAAACACTACGCTCAGGATCAGGATCAGAAACACAACAGAATGCACAATATTAGAGACATGCATACATACCTTCAGGTTTCTAAAATCCATTCATATCTCATTCCAAGAAGCTCCACCCTGACCCACCTGATCCCAGTGAGGTTTCCCCCAGCTGTCTGGGTCAGAAGCTCATCCCCACCTCAGGAGTGGGTCCTGCTTGTGCACACCACTTTTGTGGGACAAGTGGGTGCCCTGATCTTTTGTTGCTTTTTGTTGTACTCTTCACCCACTGACCCAGGTCCTGGTGAGAAAGCACTTCACCCCGGTGGGGTCGCTGACCTGTTACCCCTGCAGCAAGGTCTTTTCTGCTGTGTCAGAAATCTCTTTGCAATCCTCTGCTTGCTGTTTAATTTTGCTGATGGTTGCCTTCCACTTTAGTGTGATCAGTGAAGAGCAAAGGCCCTTATGGACAGTTTTGAGTGCCCCCAACCTCTCACAGACAAACACACAGAGCTTATTCCTACTTTCTAATTTTATCATCTGTGGTTGTAGAAGTCTTTTTGTTAAGGGAAAGGAATGTGATCACCCTCACGATATTTGAATCAAAGTCTAAGAGGCAGAGCATTTCCAGCTAATGCTGAGAAAACAGGTGTATCAAATACAATGATCCCAACAATTAATCAATAAAAATCTTAACTACTTTACCTGCATGCTGTTTGCATCTCTATACTGACACTTTGCAGGGTACCTAAAACCAGCTCTAATGGCAGGAAAAAAGAAGACAACCTGGAAGCATCTTAACAAAACTAATTTGCAAGTCCTCGAAGATCAAGAAAAGTATACAGGCCATAAAGGATAGCAATCATAGAATGAAGTGATGAAATTATTAACTTTTGGTTGGCTATCACCAAAAGTGAATCTCAGGCTCCAGGTGCCCAGGAGCTTTCTTCAAGGGCCCAGGCAGAGAATCGATGTACTCCAACAAGACTGTTATTGCAGCACAACCCTAACATTACTGCATTTCAGAATAGAAGCCAAAGTAATGCCTGTACTGAGCTGAGAGGACGCAGGTAGCAAGAAAACACTTGGCTAAAATGTGAGTGGCAAGGCAGTGGAAGAAATAATCACAGCCAATATGCAATGGAAGTAGCAAATGCCTAGAAAAATTAAAATCACTGAAGGGCACAAAAATCAGGGAGGCGATTATTCACTGTTGAAGGGTGTGACCTGACCAAGGGTCAGGTGAACATAAGAATAGCGGAGCTCTTGAATAATACCTGTTAATTAGGTAAGTAATGGTTTCTGAGACAAATTTAGAAATAATGTAAGGTTCACTAGAGTCTTTGAGGTCTCCTGTCCTCCCTTTTTCATTCCCTGCCTCTCTCATCCTTGTTTCCTACCTTTTCCTCAGTATATTATTACCTTAAAATCTAAAGAATTATAGTTTTGGATAATGAGACAATTAGACAATCACAGTATCAATAGACCCCATCTAAGTCAAACCTAGGCTGAAACATTCTGAAATTGAAAAAATGAAGCCAAAACTAACAGAAAAAATGTATTTTTTAATTCTTTGCATGTGAACCTAAGATGCTTGTTGGCTGGTCAAGCAAGAAACAGACTGTGAACATTGTCTTTCATATATGGTGACTTCTGATCTACATTCACCTACACCTTTCCACTAACTTTTACAGTATCTACAAGTTCTTCTAATTTAAATTGAAGGATCAAGTTGTTTTTCTGTTGCCAGCAGCTTGAGCAAATTATCTTAGAGGATCAGAGGAACTGATCATCCTCTCAGTTCGTACTCTGTTACATAAATGTTCACTAGAATTTCAGTTTTTCATGGTGGAAAGTAATTTTGAGATATAAAAAGGCTTAGAGTTCATTAAGAAAATTCTAGAAAATACTTGATAAATATAGGTTTCTATATGTCAGAAATACTTCTTGAGGAATTTCTTCTGATAGATTTACAGATCAGATTGGTAGGGAGTTATTTCCTGGAGAAAATGAGAACGAGTGTTGACTAACCTACTTTAAGACTAAAACTGATTCCACATTTCAGGTCCTCAGTGACTGACAATGGGCAGAAATAGGACAGAAATCACCTCTTCTCTGAAATTTTCCTGCTAATTCATATTATACAGCAACTTTAACTTTCAGTAATAGGAACAATAATTAAAGTAATAACAATGTTATTAAAATTTGTTATAATAATTATTATGTTTTTCCTTAAGTGTTGTTGGGGAATACTGACAATTTTGAATTAGCGAAATGGGAAAAATCTAGAAAGAACTAGTATTTTAATGAAACCACTTACAGCTATAAATCTAGTACTCTTATGCTTTATACAATAAATACAGGTACCCAGTAGTACTGTGATACTTTCATGATACTGACTGGGATCTTTCATGATTTCCATTGTAAATCAAATTTTTCAAAGATTAAAATTCAACTGTGAAAACTTTCCTTATAAGATTTGGCATTGAAGATTCATCTTATGAATAGATTTCTTTAGTCTCAGATATCTTGTGCGTCCTGATAGCCCTATATCAACTTTGAACATCGTGTTTAAGTCTAATAACGAAAAAAATCTTGAAAAATTAAATTCCATCCTCTAAATTATTTTCTGAGTATGTTTGTTCGGACTGCAAATAGGAAGACTGAGAATCAATCATACTGTGTTACTGTAGCATCTTGGGAAATAGACCCAAATATGAAAACATAATTTGGACTACTTGATTTTAACCAAGGCCTTAGTGTATTTCCTTTGGATTATTCTTTCTATCTTACATTTCTCTTTCTTCTCTTCTGCTGTCTAATCCAGATCACCAGAATCACAAAGAATCCAGAAGTAGAAACAGCAGTAGGTTTTACTCATCTTGAATTCAGCATTCAAGTGTTGGATATAAAGTTTAAGCTAAGTCTCCACATTTGTCGGACAATATATTCAACACAAGAAAAAATTCTTTAAAGATTCATATTTAGGACAGATTACTGAAACTAACTTATTCAAAAGTGCTGTTCTAAGCAGTGGCAGAATAAAACAACTGTGCTCAGACTGTAGTCTGAGCACTTTAGGACTACTTTTTAATTATTTGAAAATAGTAAATTATTGAAAAACTCAGTTTATATGTTATCTCCAAATTCATATATCAGAATGTTACCTTTTTTTACTTGTTATCTCTTGGAAGCATTCAACAATCACATTTTACTGAATAAAAACAAAAAAGAAATTATGCATCAAACTAGCAGTCTTGTGATGCTGATTTCTGTGCTGTATAAAATGATCTGAATTATCTGAAAAATTCTTTATCGAATTGATGTCATTAGCAAATGTTTAATGTTTGCCTAAACTGCAGTTTTCATAGAAATTGACTATTTCCTGAAAAGTCAAGAAAGGCTTGGCTGAGAGGCAGCTGTTTTTAAGCAGCAACATCCATCAGTACTCACCTAGCAGACTCAGGATAATTATAATTCTCATGAAGTCATTTTCAAGCTGAAACTTGAGCCTTGGCCTCCTGAATCCCAGAGACAGCCCAGACCAAGGACCACTGGATGGAATGGACAACAAACAAAAATATTTGACAGATCTCATTCCATCAAGGGGATGAATGAAGTAGATGCCCTATTAGATCTTTAAATTTTCCAGTTAACCTTCATGAGATATTTTTCTTTATGTTTGATATGCATCACCAGATCTCTTTGTGAAAGTATATCCAAGAAAACATCTTATAAAATAATAAAAGTAATAATAATTTAAAAAGTATTTGTGAAGGATTATTTAACTTCAAAGAAAAACAGACCAAACTATATAGCCAAAATACATTCACGAAAAGAGATATGTAGATATGTATTTACATACATATGGATATTCCTTTAGATATAAACCTCAGTTAGTATATGTTTACACACATGTATTTGATAATTTTTTTCACTTCTGCAGTGCCTAGTATAGTTCGGTAAATTCAATTAAGAAGCTTATTCTTCTGGTATTTTGAGTTTTCTTTTCAGAGCTCTCCTGTTACAACTGTGTGGGCTGGGGAGAGTGAGAGGAAGAGGTGGGGGAGGATGAGATTGATTGCTTTGGAAGGATTCCCATCAGACTACACTGTAAATCATAAAGTACATGGATCAAACACCATCTTTCTTAATTGAACTAGATAGTCCTTTCTTATGAGGGCAGTCTGCAGGACTTTAATAGACCATTATTCATTAATTTAATTGGGAGTTCTTCAGGAGTAAAATACTAAATGTAAGGAAACTGGAGTAAATATGAGGAACAAGGGTGTTTAGATCAAGTCTCAGGAGATGTCTCCACTGATGTTTTATCACACTCAGCTTAATGAAAGAGTCAAAGCAGCAGCTCTGTGAAATGGAGTCACAAAACCATATCTGAGCATTGTCTAAATGGCTGAAACTTGTATTGAAAGCATCTGAAATATATCTACTTGCCTCATATTGGTAACTGCTTATGGTTTTTCTCCTGTGTGTTGAAAAGAATTGACAATAATGGTATTTAGAAATATATAAATGTATATAGTAGGTTTTGTGGCAAAGCCAAGGCTCTTTCTTGGCATTGAAAATTTCACTCCTAATATAGAGCGATAAGAGTAAAGTTCAGATAAGCTACCAGCTATAGATAACAAAAATGGATGTTCTACAGCCATTCTTGGCTGTGGTTTTTCCTGAGTGCTTGTGATGAACATCTGTGATGGTCATAAGAACATTCTTCACTCCTATATCTTCTCTGCAATCTATGTAGGGCTTTTTTTCTCATTTAGGGGAGAGATAGGTATTTTTTCTTATTTTTTCCAGAGAAAGGAGATACACTGGAAGTTCAAAATACTAGCTAATCTTGCTTGTCATAGGAGGTAAGTGTTAAAATATTTCTGTTTTCTGTCTTCATATTCTTAGCATAGTCACATAGTCTCAAGTTCCAGACATTCATGAACTAAAACACTAGAATATCATAGAAGTACTTCCTATGTTGTTTAACTTCTTACACGAAAACAAACAATCAAACAATCAATCAAACAAACAAACCCAAACAAAAACCAACCAAACCAACAAACAAAACACACGCACACACACACACACACACACACACACACACACACACACAAAAAAAAAGAAAAAGAAAAAGAAAAAAGGCACCCACGCAAAAATCCCAAACAAAAAAAAACCCAAAAATTTTGAGGAGAGAACAGGTACTTTGAATTGGCATGTTAAGACATGTACAGAAAGTCTTTAAAATCATGCTTAAACAAAATTGGCTGAATACCTTTCAGATTATATTATTTAGATTACGTAGGAAAGAAACATACATTTACTACACAACCAGGTTGTGACCGTGTTTTGGATACTCAGAATTGGTCCAAGCTATAAATTTTGCATAAACACAGACTTTCATAAAGAAATCAGCTCATCACATTAGTTTTATTCCTTCATATAGGAAATGAAAAGTGATTTAATATGTATGCAAAATGTGAAAAACACTCCAGTGAAAACTGTCCGCTTTTCAGAGTTTCAGTATAGAACATTGTTTCAGTGAGAGAGGTAGGAGGAATCAATTCTGTAGGGACATGTGAGCAAAAATGTTGTTGCTCCCCTCTTATCCTTTTCTGTCAACTCCCAAATAGTGGTAGAGAAATAACACTTACTCTTTTATGAATCATGTTAGTATTACTGTCTGTAAGAACTGGTAAGAAAAAGGTGTGGTGATGGAGAGCCTCCAGAGTCAAATGTATGACCACATTGCAAAAGAACGAGGACATCCCCAGAGAGAGAGTGACAAGATGTGCATCCTCTGTATTGTGACAGATTTTTTGCATCCCCATGGGGCAAAATATCTCACTTCAGCTCCTGCCAGAGCAGTGTTCGTGCCCCAGTCCTTATGCAAGATTTAGACAACAAACCACCATCTGTCCTGTAGCTTATGTGCAATACCACTTAGCTGGGATATTAGATTACCATTCAGTTATTTGTTTCCAAGTAGATATCCTCTCTAAATATATTTCTTTTTACAGTTTTCAGGAAAGGATAAAGGAAGTCAAAATATCAATCCTGTAATATTAATGAATTGTGCTTGTGCCTACAATAAAGCCTTCATCCTAATGTGCTACAACAGCTCTTTTCTTTAATGCTGGTTTTATTTCAGAAGTATCACTCTGAATGTCTTGTTTTCTAAAGAGTTTTTTAGAAAAATACCTAATATGAGTTCCCTACTTTCAGAATTATTTTACTGATTGAATAAATGAGGGACTTTGTGTTGTTTTAGAAGTGGCTATCACGAACCATCATCTTACTTTTGATGAAAATATGATGATTAAAAAATGTGTTGCTTTCCAGATTTAACAGAATATAGATCAGCCAAGGAATTCATACTTAAGACCCAGAGCTACTCTGAAAGCATTAACTAGTGTAGATAGTGGAACTGTCGGACAAGCAAGCCCATTAAAACTGTAGTATTAATTTTTACTAAACTATTTCAAAATTTAGCCATTTAAACCAGCATTACAGAGTTGTAAATGATTTATTAATTATTTTTATTGTTTGACTTTAATTTATTTAATTGAAAAATTGGTTAAATTAGTGCACATTCCATTTTGATAAATAAAAATAAAAGTAGCATTCATGCCCCTTCCTTCAAAAACTTTCTCAAAGGCACTGCAATTGATAATTCACCTGTGTGAGATAAAATAAAGACCTTGATGCCCATTTAGGGACTCTCCCATCCATGACTTCAAAGAGAAAATTCTGTCTTCTTATGTTGCTTCTATTGTTCTCTGTTCTGCAGAGGCTACTGCAGCTCTGGTGCTGCATAATCATATTTCTCTCCTCTCCATACATGGCTCTTTCATTCCTTAGTATCTTGCCAAGACCATCTCCTCATTGTTTCCCGCCTATGCTGTCTCTTTTCTTGAGGAGTTCCTTCATAGCTCCCAAAACATTCTTTTCATTAGGATGCTTTCAGAGAGCAAAGGCATAGCTCTGATCAAGTCAAAGGCTCTGGAGTAATCAGGTAGCCAGGGAATCCCTGGTGATTGTAGAAATGAAGTAAAGCACTTCCCCTGTGCTTGCAGGGGTAAAGCCACAAACAAAACCTTAGCTATGGACTATATGGGTACATATTATAGCAGGTGTTATTAACTCATATGACCCTTAGTTTCCTGGGAGAAAAAACAAAAAACAAAAAACAACAGCTATCTATTCAGGTGAGACACACCATGCAGCAAAATATGCAGAAAAACAACTACACATACTTGACAACCTCTGGATAAAAAGGCAATGTTTGAGATAACAAAACCACAGTAAATATTCCCAAAGTGACCAGGCACTGGCAGAGGACTCTAGACATTGCAAGAAAATGGACAAATACACACAGAAATTAAAAACATTGGAGAAACAGAGCATAATATCTTCAGAGATCTATTTTGCTGTGCATGTAGGAGAATAGGAGAAAAGATTCTGCCCCATAGAAGTGACGGTTCAGAATCTTGACCACAAAAACGAAGGGCTGAACTTGATTCAAAAAAGGTGAATTTGGAACTACGCCCATGTGTCTATATTCAGAGACACAGAACCTCAGAACAACAGGATCAGAAATACCTTAAATATATTTCTTCATACTTCCTGCCATGATGGTGGTGCCACAACTTTTCTAATCTCTGGCAGGGCTTTGCTGACATTCTGGATGAGATGCAGTGTTAAGCCACCACTCCTTGTCCTATCTCCACTGGATACAAAGACAGTTCCCTCCCTCTGAAAATCATCACCTTTAAATTTGGCATGCTTATATTGAAGTAGATAGGCTAGATAGATTAAAGTAAAATATTTAACAGGAGCAGGTGAAGGACTATAACTGTATCTTTTCCAGTTATATTATTATCAACAATCAGGATTTCTCTGTACCTGTCCTAACTATCACTGTTCCCCAGCGTAGCAAAAGTAAAAGTAAATCTGAGATTTCGGTTGTTGTGAGGCAATGATCTGGCAGCATCTGCTGTTATTCCACTAATTCTGTGTAAAAAGGTAGCCATGATCACTCTGACACCAAAAATTATACTAGAGAAAATGTTTTGAAAAATGGTACATAGTCAGAAAAGAGGCCATCCAACTAATTTTAGAGCATTATGGAATACATAATTAAGAAGCTTTTCCGTATGATAAAAGCTCATCATTCTGGCATTCAGCTGTTAGAATCATTGCTAGTATGTTACTTAACCCGTATTTTAGAACAGAATTTCGCAGTAATAAGTACTTCCTTCTTCCTGGGTCTTCTTTCTGGATTTGAAAGAGGACTATTCAAAGCACAGATAATAGAATAGAATATAATAAAAGATATTCCCTATTTTGTTTTTGCTTTTGTTTTTGTTTCCCTAGTCAATTTGCTTTGCAATGTATTGGAAATTATTAATAGAAAGAATAACACAATGGCAATGTGGCATTAAATTAGGCCATATGTCCAAACACGGTCATTTAATTTGTTGTCGGATACCTAACTACTTTGTACAAGTTTCTCTAGTAGACATTGAAAGCCAATATTAAAAAAAAAAAAAAAAAAAAAACCAAAACAG
>VWYO01024114.1:59776-81884 GCA_013400275.1 Rhadina sibilatrix
AAAGAGAGAGAATGAAATTGAAACAAAATTTTCTTCTAACTTAAGATTCTTTCATTCATTGTGTTTTTCATACAGTGAACCCTCCTACAACCACTATTTGATTAATGACATTTTGGTCTCAGTACCTAAGTCTGTGCAGGAATTTACAGGAATACTTGATTCCTCTCTCTTGCTTCCGTTATTGTGCAATTAAATTGAAATTAAACTTTCCAAAGAGTCCTGCTTTGAAACCTGGTTCTGTACAGCATTTGGACAAGTACCCTCTAATCCCCAAGACATAAGGTATGGCTAAGACTGTCTCCAGATCAAGAAAAGTCTTAAAGACAGGCTCCAGAGAAAATTCATAGGTCATTTATAATGATTATTCCAGGGCTGCACACAAGGTGTATTTCTTAGAGAGTGAGATACAGTCGTCTCAGGAAAAAAAAGCTCAGTAGAACAGCAGTGAATACTTGTGCTTGGGCCACTTATGGTGTTACATCACCACGTTGTAGGTGACAACCTAGAAGTGTCCCATCTATCCACTGGTGATATCACATGAACAAAGTTGTTAACTACAACCTCGAGGCAATTATAAGCTTTCATGTCTGAACAAGGATACTGCCTGCCACAGATTTTTTGATAAGAAACCCCTTTCCAGCATTTTAGAAGAGTTAATTGGATCTGTTCTGACATATCTCAGAAATCCACCAGGATCTCCACACCCCTTATATCAAACTGAAGAAGGCACAGTGCTGACATAATTGAGGTGACTCCAAAGTTGTTTTCCACATCTGTTTTTCTGGTTGTCCACATGACCCAAGAAAAAGCATGAGAAACTGAATAATTATCCTTTCAGAAATCCACTGTTCATTCTGCCTTTAAAATGTCAACTCAGCCTCAATCCAAAAACAAACCTAGAGCTGGAAAGAGTATTCTCTGTAGCTGAAGGAAATCAGGAGAGTAATTTCCTGGCCATCTACCCATTCACAATTAAGATGACTGACAGTCGTTTTTTTAAACCTGAAGTACAGATCTAATAGATAACTCTGAATCTGTAAAAACATGCTTTAAACATGCTATTTATTTACATTTAATCCAAATGAAATCACTAAGCCCTTACGAAACTTCACACTAAGAAACAGTCCACTTGCTGAACCACAACTCTACATTTGAACATCTTAACAAAATGTATCTTAAACAACCTCCTGATATATCTGAAACTCATATTCAAAGACGTTATGTTCTTATCATACTTTAGTCTTTAAACCAGAGACTTGGTTACCCACGACATGGAGAAGGTTGAGGTACTCAATGACTTTTTTTTTTCTCAATCTTCACCAGCAAGTGCTCCAGCCACGCCATGCATGTTGCAGAAGGCAGAAGCAGGATCTGGGAGAATGAGGTATTGGTCAGTGTAGGATAAGATCAGGTTCAAGATGCATCCTCAGGTCCCAGGGGAACTTGCAGATGAAGGGGATAAGACACTAGAGAATATTTCAGAATATTTGAGAATTCATGACTGTCCAGTGAGGTTCATACTGAAGAAAAATGGGAATCTCCCCCATTTATGGAAGAACTACAAGCCAGTCATTCTTAACTCTGTGCCCAGATAGATCATGGGCCAGATTTTCCTGGAAATTTTATTAAGGCACATGAAAATAAAGAGGTGGTTGGTGACAGACAAAATGACTTCACTAAGGGGACATGATGCCTGAAAAATTTGGTGATCTCTTCTAAATCTAAAGGCTTAGAGTTTTGGTGGATAAGACAACAACATAATTTCCCTGGTCTTGTGCAAAGCATTTGACAATATATCCAACACAACATTCTTGTCTATTAACTGAAGAGATATGGATTGGATGGATGGACCACACCTGGAGTGCTATGTTCAGTTCTGGGGCATACAAACAGAAGCAGGACATGGACCTACTGGAGTGAGTCCAGAGGAGAGCCATGAAGGTGATCAGAGGACAAGGGGAAAAATATTAAAACTGAAAGATGATAGATTTAGACAAGATATGAAGAAGAAATTCTTTATTGTGAGGTGGTGAGGTACTGAAAGGTTGCCCAGAAAAGTTGTGGATTCCCCATCCCTGGAAGTGTTTAAGGTCAGGTTGGATGAGACTCTAAGCAACCTGGTCTAGGTGGAAGGTGTTCCTGGCCTTCGTAGGGAGGTCAGAACTAGATGATCTATAAGGTCCTTTCCAAACCAAACCATTCTATTGTTTCTCTGAATTTAATCATTTGGATGACAAGTCAAAATACTCAGAGGGAATATCTATCTAATTTGTAGTACTTTTGTCCTACCTGTGATGCAAAGATTTTTAAACAAGCAATCTTATTGTCTAATACTTTCATCTTCTATGAGAATCAATCCTCATTCTGAACATCGTGCTCATAGGAAAATGGGTTATAGTGTCTGAATTTGCAAGAAAAGTAATTGTTTTCAGTCCAGCTACAGCAGTGTAACATCTGACCTACATTAATAGCTTTACATTAATTTGACTAAATGTGATCACAGAGAGAGTAATTCATACACAGCATAAGAAATTCTCTTAAATTTCACTGTGCTACTCAATCTTCTATCCTGTGCCCTTGCAATGGTTGTGGCACAGTGTTGCCAACTGTTTTATCTGGTAACAGTCTAATACCACTCTCTTTAAAATAGTTTTTAGAAATTACAACAGAACTAGTACTGCAATGCCATCACAATAAGACATCTTCTTGGGCAATATGTTTGCTATTCCTTATGCTCCTATTTGTATGTAGATTTATACCTGTCGTAAATGAGTTTAGCAAGTTTGCTCTAATCCAGGCACATACACACACACATACTTTTTAAATGAAATATTGTTTTCTTTGCCTTTCTACCACAAACTTACTGAGTGATTTTAATAATAGCACAAAACTTTTTTAATAATTCATATTAACTGGTAAGAGAGTCTTTACTAAGGACTTTATACACATTTCATCCAGTATGTTCTGAGGACCAAATTTCATTATATCTTTACATTCAAGACAAGAGAAACATTTTATTGAAGGATATTTTTTTTCTGTTTCTGTTAAGAGGTATTTAAAGCATGTATTTAAGGAGTTTGCCTAAAAGAGATTATATGAAGAATCCACTTACGGTCAATTGTTTCTTAGTCTATCTGCCACCTGGCTTTGTTGTAGTTCACTGAACAACGAGATTTCTCCCAAGGAGGGAAGATTCGAAAGACAATTCATCACCTTACAGTTGAAGTACAATTGACATATTGAAATAAACCATACTGAATTTAAATAATTTAAGTGTCTAAGTATACTGTATTAGCTAGTTCATGTGTTAAACTGTGTACTTCTTATCAAACCATTAAGATACTAGTCAGTTTGATTTTATGGTTGCCACTACCTGCATCTAATTATGAATTCCTTCCACCTTTCTGATGAGCATTTATTTATATCAGATTTTAAGGCAATTCTAAATGGAAATTGGAAAATTTGAACCTAAATATGAAGCAACATTATGTGACTCAGGAGTTTGAAAAAATAAGAGCATTTTTATATTTTAACAAGTCTCATCCTCTTTCTTTGCATCCTCACCTTTCAAAAATTTCTTACTCCACTTTAGGAATTCCACATGGATTTTATTTTCTTTTATTTCTGATGAATTATTATTTCCAGATTAAATTTTCTATCCCTTGTTCTCATCTCAAAAATATGTTTTCTTGGTAAATTTAAGAAAAGTCTTCAAATGTTACAAATAGAGAACAAGTTGAAAAGATAATTATTTGTTCTGTAAAATTAAACTCTGAAACTAGATTGCTTATTAAGGTTATTTCTTCAGTTACTTAAATAAAATTAACTTCTCTGACAGTTTGCTAGACAACATGAAATTTGGGGAAATTCAGTGAAATAGTAAAAGGCAGTGAAATAAGTAATTTTGCAGCACCTAAAGTACATCATGCTCACTCATTTTTAGAGTAATGACAATCTTTAATAAAGCCTCTGCTCCCTTCCACAGATTGCCTAAGGAATAAAGAATACTGTGAGGATAGACAAATAGGGGCAGAAACCCAGAGAAGTTAAGTTATGCCTTTTCTACAGTAAGCTTTCTTTCTCTAAGCATGACACAGACCCCTAATAACAAACTGAGTTCTTTTGATTTCTAGCTTTCTAAGAGCTTCTTTCCTCCTTGAAAAATTCGTGGGTTTTTTGTTTGTTTGTTTTTGTTTTGTTTTTGTTTTTGTTTTTGTTTTTGTGGTGGTTTTGTTTGTTTGTTTGTTTGTTTTAAGTGCTAGAGTTATTTACTTCCAATTATTTTATTCCCAGTTTACAGGAGTTTCATGTTAAGGACATTACTCAGCTTTTTTATTTCCACTGGTGTCTCCTTCCTTTACAGTCTGAGAGTTGTCCAGGTGCAGAGGAGATATATAACCTCAGCTTCTCAACGCAATTACATAATTCCCAAGTTTCATTCATTCCAATAAATGTAAGCTGATCTGGCAACAAAGGCAACAGCACAAGAAACTCCCTAACTAACTTCAATAAAGAGAACATAAAATTCTGTATATATATAATTTGTTTTAACATAAAATTCAACATTACTACAAATACATATATATCAGATAAAACCAGATTCTTTTTTCTCCGAAACAGGAACTTGGTGACATAAAAGACCTTTTAGGGTGAATAACACATTTTCTTTCTAGAGATTAAAATATGCCTTGAAAATGATCCCGTAAAAACCACAGTTATTCAATATTTGGATAATTTCTATCAGATCTAGAGATAATCTCTGTTAATCTCACTGCTCCGCTTTGCTTCCAGCTGCTGCTGTAGAGGACACTCACAGATTCCCAGAGAAGCAACATATATTTGACTCTAGGACCTCTTGCTTCACAAGGTTGTTGTAAAACTAAAGACACTAGGCAAAGGAATTTATAGGGGTATTAACTGAAATACTGGCTGGCCTTTTACAAGATAAAATACATTGGAGGACACATTTTAATTAAACTTCTTCTACAGGAAGATGTCCTCAGGCAGCAAAAGCTGGTCTCCCCCTTGCCTCTCTGGTCCTGATGATAAACTGCTGAATCCTGTGTGTGCGAAAGGTGACTGAGCTCCCATGCGTGTAACTGTGAAGGAATATTTTCCCAGTCATTGTCATACTGACACACCTTATATTTTCTCTGAGTTTGTTCTCGGTTTTAAAATCATGCTACTAAAATTAGCCCAGCAGACATGAAGCCAATCAAGATTTGATCTCCTACTTTGAATTTACTCCTAGAGTGGGATGGGAAGGAGTAAGAAAAAACATATTTTTGCCAGAGTCTAAAGAGCAAATTTTTCTCTTCAAGTGACAGTATTGGCCTGAGAGAAAAGACATATCTTCCCTTAACCATCCCCTCACCAAACCATTCTGCTATATTGACTTATACCCTTTAACACAGTCAATATTATAATATTAGAGCTCATTTCATAAAAATGCACAGATTTCCTCTTTGAGCAAGAGATATTGATTGTAATTAAACCCGTAATACAATAGAAAAGAATCGTATAAATGTATTTAAATATTAATAGTGCAATTACACTATTAATTTGCAGTATCAATTGGAAAATCTGCAAACACAGATATTACACACTTATTTTCATGTATCCTGTTTCTCATAATCTTTAATGGTTAAACCCAGGAAATTTTAGCTGTGTATATAGTCACAACTATTCAGCTATTAAGAAGAAAGTTGAAAATATGAACTACCATTTAAATCATCTACTAAATATGAACCATTAGCCAGATACTGTATCAGGTTTTTTTGAGGCATAAAGTTAAATCCTGCAAATCCTCATACATATGTTAGCTATATGTATGAAAAACCTAAAGTAATTTCAGTGAGAATTCCCCTGCTCAAAACCAAATGGAATCTGATGTCCGAGGATCAAAAACCTATTCTTTAAGTAGTCTTTCTCTTTCACTGAGATGATTTGAAAAGTAAGATCCTACAACTCAGGCCAGGAATGCAGATTCTATCTCACCATTCATGCTGTGTAGACAGCTTAAAACTCAGAAGACACTTGGAGCATAAAAGATAAAGCTCAACACCCACAAAACAAATAAATTTATTTGACATCAAGCTTGAAAAAATATTTTAAATAATATGTTGGAATTCTAGGCACAGTAACTCCCTTGCCACATCAAAATTAAATTTGGATTTGGGACACTACTGAGAACACACAAGAAGTATTTGCAAAAACTGACTGCACTGAAGTGTGAAAAATCAATTAAAACTTCCAGTCACCTCTGGATATAAACATTTTCCATGAAATAAAATGTTGCTAAAAAGCTCATACTATAATTACACACTTTAAAAATAATTCATTTTGTTTTAAAAAAGTTTGAAGATAATTTGAAATTTAATAAACACAGAAGATTTAATTAAAATTTTAAATTGGATTATCTGGTCTTTAAATATCAAATCCATAAATACTATTTTTTAAAATCATATTTTCTGCTTTATATCTATACATCTCCTTCCATATATAACACACTTGGACCTGGCCAGGTAACCTTAGATAAGTTACTTGGTCAGGAAAATTAGATACCCCTTTTAACCTGTTGAGCCAAAAATCTGTGACTGCTGCTATGTAACCAAAGCATCTCGAGAGCTGAACATCACCAGATCTGCTGTACTGTTCTGCAGCTTTGGACATAAAGCCACTCTCACCACCCTTTCCCTTCAGCCTTCCCGGTGTTTTGTGTTCTTGCTACATCCTCCTTACAGTGGTGTATCAGCTCTGCTGCTTCATGGACTCATCTCTTTCTGCTGCATTTGGAACCTTCTTTAGTGAGAGGTAAGGAGTCTGAGTAAATGAGTCTCTCAGGAATTCTTCAGTTCAGCGAAGCATCTTCTGGCAGACAACAGCGATCTCAGACATGCAGTGACACGGTCAAGGGGCTATCCAACCATTCCATAATGAACTGGGAGGACTGTAGTAAGGATACCAGTCAAGGTGAAGGAAAGTTGGTTGCCATTCCTACTTTTATTAGCTAGATAATTGCCAATTTGCAAGTTCCAAAACTCTGGGAAAGTTTCAATTTTATTTCAACAGGAGAAAACTTACTATAACAAACAATCCAAAATAATTTTCTTTTACTACTCCAAATACTCTAAATTAATATCTAAATTTCTCAGAGCAGTATTTTTATACTGACAGAGGTGCTGAGAGACCTAGCAATCTTTCCTCAAAGCAGATTACAACATAAAAACTAGTATCTCACTGGATCAGACCAGAGGGTTCAGAAAGTTTAGCATCTTGTAGATGACCTTATGTGTAGACTGTACTTGCTTCATCTAAGGAAGTATTAAAATAATCTTTCTAATTTAATAAACAAATACCACAAGAATGTATCAAGTTTATATAAATCTGTCGGAGACTGGGAATAGTGAGCACCATACTGTTGAGCACTTTTTTTCATCTTTTCTGTTGTGTTTTGCTTTGCTTTGTTTTGTTTTGCTTTTAAGCAAAACGGATGTATTTTAAAAAGTGCTAGCTGACTTAGTGATGCTGTCATTACACTGCCAGCTGTGGCAGAAATCACACTAATAATGGTCCTCAGAAAATGTTTGGAAGGGAAGTACAAGCAAGTCATCAACTCCCTAGTGAATCACGCTCATGGTAAAAATGTCTTTAAACCCAAATTGTAAAAAAATGTATTAAGATATTTTAATACACTTTCAAATATTGTGTTTTTCCATAGTTGGTATAAAAATTATGGACAATGCAATATAATTAACTGACTGAATTAAAGCCAGAAAAATTGTTGTAATGTCCATTGGGGAAATTACTCAATTTGAAAGGAGATTTTTCTTTTTTAAATCATTTATAAAGCGAATAAATTAAACAGCACATATGGGAACATGCAGGAATGTGTATTAGTAGGGATGTTTGAACTTCAGGTCTGTAAACTATTGATTTACTCTGAAAAGCTCCTTATTTGACAACCCCAACTCAAAATGGCTTAACCTGACATTCCTGTACAGGTAAAATATTTATTTTTACTATAAGCAGAGAAGAATATATTGTTTCAAGTAAGCAACAGAAAGTGGAAGGTTATCTGATGAATAGTAGACTGCAGCTGAGATTATCCTGTCAGTGCTAGAAAGCTTTCACCAACTTATCTCTAGCATTTCTGGATAGGTGATTGCCATGCTTTAGATAGATCAACCTTTTCTTGAAATCCATGTTCCAGCAAATCAGGTACTACTATATACAAGGAGAACACACCAGACTATGCTGTAACCAGCTCTCCTTTCTCATCTCCTGTCAGTCTTTGCCTTTTAACTTTGCTGACACTGAGAGAAATATTTCAACAAAGGAAGAGAGAAATGAAAGGCCAGAAGAGAATGTCTCAAGTGGCAGAACTTCTGCTGGGACTTCATTGTCCACCCCTGCTTGGGACACCTTCCTGCTTCTTCCTATCCTAATGCCAACATGGTCTAGCTTCAGAACAGATAATCCCATTTATACAACAACAAAACCCAAACACAAAAACCGAGGATAAAAACAAAAGAGCCAGGATAAGAAACAGGCCATGAAGATAAGGATGCAGCTCTGAGGTGTTGATCAATCTCCTTTACCAGAATCAGCACTGGCAGACACAATTATGAGGAGGGATTTTCATGGGTCATTTTGTTTTCCATACCCACCTTTTAGGAATGGAAACAGTCAAAGCAGTTGGGTATGTGTGACAAGTTGATATGAGACAAAGCCTGGCACTAAAAGCATCTGACAGGTTCTAACAGAGTCTTACAGAAAAACAGTTATAAGAACTTCTTGCCTTTAAAGCTGAGGGAAACAAAAATGTCACAACACTCATCATACATACTTGGACACAGAAATGCTTATTGATTTTATAGAACTCACATTGTAGGATTTAATTTCCTTGTAGTGGCAAAAGTTTATGCAATAAGTCTGTTTGGTGAGGCTGCAATGCAAGCCTACGAAATTTAATGGTTTCTAGGCAAGCATTGTGTCTTTCCTATCTTAAACAAGCACATGCCAATGCTTTCTAATTTGAATTAGTAGTCACATCCTACACATTACAAACTATCAGATCTCAGCTGCTATCAAGCTGTTCCATGTTGCCAGCTATCCTTGATACCAGATCATCTGATTGTTGCTTGGTGGTTGCTAAGGCAGTCCTGAAAAATCTCATTCATGCAGTATAAGATTTGTTCAATGCTTTAGTTTCCAAGCTGTCTTCCCAAATGAGTTTCACAATGGATTTTTGGTACATCCAAAAAAATTGCATCCTTGTTCAGTTTTTCAAGAAATTACCCTTGTTTCAGTGTTTGCAAATAAGCAGGATCTGACTGTGACAAACTTCAGACAGAACTCCACTGCTATCATGGGTAGACCCAGGCCAGATGCCATGAAAGCTGCTCACTCATTCCCCTCTGCAGCTGAACAGAGGAGAGAAAATTTAAGGGTTCATGAGTTAAGGACCAGAAGAGGTCAAAGGCAAAACAGGCTCAACTTCAAGACACAAAGTGAATTTATTACTTACAAAATCATAGCCAGATAATGAGAAGAAAAATAAGCCCTTAAAAAGACTTTGCCCCTACCTCCCCCTCCTTCCAGCTCTACCTTCTACCCCAGCAAGGCAAGGAGGGAGGGAATGGGGATTATGCTCTGTTCATCACCCATGGCTTCTCCCGCTGCTCAGAGTTGTTCCCCTGCTGCACCTCGGGGACAGTTCTCTGTGACCTTCTCCAACGTGGTTCCAACCTCATGAGCAGCAGCTCCCTGTGAACTGCTGCAGCCTGAGTCCATCCCCGGGCAAACAGCCCTCCCAAAACTGCTGCAGCTTGAGTCACTCTTCCATGGGCTGCAGTCCTCCAAGGACAGGCTGCTCCAGCCTGGGAGCAGGGCCCCTCACACCTTGGGTCCCCCACGGGTTCACAGCCTTCTCTCAGGCATCCACCTGCTCCAGTGCAGGGCTCCTCCATGGGCTGCAGATGGATCTCTGCATCCCCATGGACCTCCATGGGCTGCAGGGACACAGCTGCTTCACCATGGTCTGCACCATGGTCTGCACGAAGGCCTGCAGAGGAATTCTGGCTCCAGTGCCTGGAGCACCTTTTGCTCCCTCCTTCACTGACCTTGATGTCTGCAAAGTTGTTCTCCTTAAATCATCTCACACCACACTTCTCAAGCTGCAGTTTATAGTTGTGCAATAACTTTTGTTTTTCTTTCTTCTTAAATATGTTATCACAGAGGTGTTACCACCATTTCTAATTGGCCCAGCCTTGGTCAGAGGCACGTCCACCTTTGGAGCCACTGGGGATTGGGTCTGCCAGACTTGAAGGCAGCTTCCAGCAGCTTCTCACAGAAGCCACCTTCCAAAAACCAGGCTCTGCAAACCCAATACAACCACATTAACCTGAATTGAAGTTTTGAGTACCGTATGATTTTCTGTTCTACAGCATTATCAGACAAGCACCCTCCTATTTCTAAAAGCATTTCTAATGAATTATACAAAACCATACACTAATTAGCAGAATCCATATATCCCTGTACAGAGCATAGTTTCTAATTCAGATGGAGAATTGGCTACACAAAATCTAAAGTGTTATTTAGCTCACTGCAAGACAAAACACAACATTTCCATCCTTACTTCATTCATGCTCTGCGGAACATTGGAATCAAAGTGATATTAGGAACACAGGAACACCACTTTTTGTGCCAAAGCTCATCTGCTTTTAATACACCATTTAATCTCATCATCACTCTGACATTGTCTGTTCTGCTTTAGTATAACAGTAACAAGCCTATCCAAAATATTCCACTGTGAAAAATCAACTAAATAGAGTTAGATTTAATATTTTTCTTCCAAATTACACAATTGTTAAAGGAAAACAAAAGCATATCTATAGCATTTAACAGTTAGAATTTTAGATATTACTTTACAGATGCTGGGAAGATTTTTTTGAGATGTTTCTCTGATGTAGAGGTATGATAAAGTGGGAGGAAGGTTATGCTTACAAACACTTAACCGAAGTATGCCTTTTCCAAAGCATGCCATGGACATCACAAAATCCTGTATGTATTTGACTGAAATTATCAAAGAATTTCATTTCTAGGAAAAAACCAAAACCAAAACCAAAACAATTGTAACCAAATAAAGAAAACCCGGTCAAATACAGTGAAGTTTGTAGAGGAGAAGTGACCCCTTTCACCATCACTGTGAAAGCCAATTTTCACGTTTGCTCTCTTGCTTTACAGTGTCCCAATGTAAACCTTCTAAGAAATATTTCTAAGAGCAGATTTTTGATTTGTTTGTTTTTGTTTTGTTTTGTTTTCTATACCAACAAATTTTGCTATTAAAATTAGAACTAGTAAATTTAGATTTAGCTTGGTTACTTTTTTTCAAATTAAATAATTGGTAGAGTAAAAAGCCTGAATTTTTAATAATATTTCCTTGTACAATGTAATGGGCAAAAATCTACTTGTCTGTTGCCAGTTTACAAAACTAAAATCTTGTTTGTCAGTGGCTGGTTAGAGGGTAGGAAATAACATATTTTTCTGTGAAATGATTGTTTCATTACAAACCTTTTTTATAAGAAATATAGCAATTCTGAAAAGAAGGTTCATTAAGTCTTAAGAGACCTGAATGCATGTCTCCAAAGAACAGAGGATAGAAATGAAATGGCCTTTCCTGTGTTGTTGATGAACTTTGTGATTATTCAAATTCGTAAGACCACATTTTTACTCAGGAGTTCCATAAAAGATTGAAGATAGTATGCCTTATTTAAATGAAATTTTGGATTTTCCTACAGTTTTTCAAGTCATAAACTCTACCTCAAAACAATATCACAACCTTAAGGTAGGGGTATCAAATTAAGATACATATTTATGGTTTTCAGTAAAACTAGACGTCACACTCCTATGATGCTTCAGTGTTCAATGAATTGAATTTTAATAATAAGCTGCTTGTTTCCCCCACATTAATCATCTAGTTGCATATATGTGAACTTGTGATTTGACCAAAAGGTCAGCCTGCCATGGACCACGTCTATTATCAATTACAAAATCTAATCAAAATATAAGAAAATTGGTTGGAGAAGTATATCTTAGGTAAATTTTAAAGTAAATCTAGTGTAATTTATATCTCAAGGGTGTCACTGAAAAAACTGTTATGCTTTACAAAGTTATATAACAAGGGATGATTCTGTTGTATAAAATTTAGTCTGCAGTACAATTGTCTATAATTTTCTTCACACTTAAGAGTTACAGTGCAAGGGTTTTATCCACACTAGCTAACACAGAAGTATTGTGGGCTCCAGTGTTCCCTGCTTGGTCTACCTCTCAGCTTGGAGTAGAGAAGGCTCCAGGGATTCTACAAGAGAGCTTGCAAGGGACTTTTTACAAGGACCTGTAGTGATAGGACAAGGAGGAATGGCTTTAAACTGAAACAGAGTGGTAGATTTAGATTATATATTGGGAAGAAATAATATCTGAAAACCCATGTGGGTTATGCCTTAAATAATTTAAATTTTTTGCATCTTTTTGCAGCTGTGATCCAAAAGGTTCCGGCAGAAGGTGTACAAGCCTATGCTACCACCCCTGCCATAACTGTGTACATGTCTTGACCTTTCAATTTCCTTGAGAGCCATACCCATTGGATATGATTATTAAAACAAAGAGAAGAAAAGCTCCATGGCACTCTGGCATTTTCAGGGGAAAAAAAAAAAAAAAAATCCAGCTAAGGGAAAGTGCTTGACAATGTTTGCTTTTGTCTTTTCCCTTGCATATTCAGCTGAACTTAATCTATTGTTTGCTGTTAGACAAAAGGCAGGACAAATTACATGTTTGCCTACGCCTATTCAAAGAAAGGGAACAAAGGTTTCAGAATCAGCCATAGAAAATGGAGTTATTTTTCTCACTCTTTACAAATATTTAAGTTGTAAGCATCTGAGCTGCAGAAATAACAACCTAGCTGAAACTGCCTTTTCCCAAGAAACCTGAAAAGACCGCAAAAAAAAGACACTTCTTTTTACTTGTCATGCAAATATTTTCAAGAGCAGTTAAGAGAAAGAATTTTTAGATTTTAATTTACAAGACAAGAGTAATTTTAAATATTGCAGTTTTGCGTTTGGGCTTTTTTGATGAAAAAATGAAGAAAGCAGCCAAATCCACAAAAAAAATTTCTTTTATTTCTAAAACACTTCTTTAATATCAATTCTGATGTACTCCTGGTCCTAAGAAATACCATACCCCATAAATTTACACCATTCTAAATTAAGTAAAGGCTGTCATTTTACAGAGAACTCTCACCACTAGTTCAGCTGTCTTTTGTCTTTATCTCTGACTTCATACTGTACAACCATATTGCTTCTTGCATCATGTTTTATGTAATTTACTAAGTCCAAAGAACACACAATGTACTCTACAACATGGAGCAGTGAGAATTAATAAATTCCTCCCAGGAGATGTTAGTAATTTTTTTAAAAAAAAGGTTTAATGTATTTTCTACAGGAGATTTTGGCAATGGGATGGATGGTAGCCTACTATATCATGATATACCAGAACTGTGTGAGGTTAATGACATGTCTTGGAAAAGACATACTTTGGTTAATTAAGTTTTTGTAAATATAACCTGCTCCCAACATTAGCACATCTGATATCTGTACTGGTTCTGAAATGGAGTTGTGGTGCAGCTCTGTCTTTGTTAGTTATATGATGCTCATAGTTGTCGACCACTGTGGTTCCCTTCTTCTAGTTGCATGCCATTTTAAGGGAAAATGAAAAATATTGCCATTTTTGAATAAAGTAAAGGTCCTTCTTCCTTCACAACTGAAAATCAGGCAGCTGCAGGCCAGAGTTTCACTCTGGCAGCTTTCTGTGGACCGCCTGAGCAGCAAGGCAGCTATGGTATTTAGACAAAAAAGAAATGGCAACAATCAACTTTGAGCCCTGAAGACACCATATTATGATGCATAAATAGGGCTACTCAGCAGGGATTTGTTTGAGTAATACAGGTACACAGAGCTTGGAAATGTACTGGAAAAATCACTCTTAAAATATGATTACTATGCTATAATTCTCTCATTTGCCACCAACTAGATGAATAAATCAATCACTTTGTTCATTGCATAATTATTTAATGATTAACCCTTCCATGTACTCCCATACAGTGCTATAGCAGAAGAAGAATACCTCTTATCTAGAGTGAGTGCTCAGTTTCACGTAGCCAAAGAAAAAATATTTATCTATTTAGCGCAACCTAGTAAAAGAAAGCAAGTGTCATATTTCTTCTGGAAAAAAATTTCAAGATAAGCAAATGAGATCTTAGTTGAGAGAATACCATGAATATCTGAAAGTACATAAATAATTCCATAGGCATATGTGTTTGAGAGGAGTCAAGTCATTCCTGTGTTTCTGTAGCAAATTCCACAGCATAGGAATATGTGCATATAAAGACTCCTTAGCACTAGCCTTTCTTAGATTTTTCTGTCTCTATTCTATCAGTTTATGTAAAAAGTGATGCTATTAAGAAAGTAGACAATACATTTCCTTGATATAAAAAAAAAAAAAAAAAGGGGGATTTCTAATCTGGTACTAGGGCTTCTCTGCAAGAGTGTGATGGAAAAGTGTTCTTTGGTGACTGACCAAAATAGCACAAGAACAAAGGGGTCTTTATCATTTACATGTTCAGCACTGAATAAAAATTGTCTTTGAAAATAGTCTGGAAAAATTACCATGTTGCTTTTTCAAACTAGTTGGGGGGTCTGAAATGGATTCTTTAAATCTTTGTTTTGTAACGTAAGCTGAATTGGTCACAGCAATATTGGGCAAATGTTATGCTCTTTTGTCTGCCTTATGAGCTACTCAACTACTGCATTTTTACATGAAAAATATAAAACATTAGCAGAGGTTTATTCATCCTAAAGAATACTTGATTTTCTGTGATGCATAAGCCTAAGAAGTTAATGGTTACTTGCTGTGCATTCTTCATGAAGATTGGAAAAAGTTAGTGACATAAAAAAACTGACATAAAAATCCCTGCTTTGTACTGTTGGGCAGAAAAGATAGTCAAGCTCAGAGGGACTGTGTCACCTTCTCCTAGCAGCTCTCAGTACCCTGACCTATCCTTTTACCCTCTGCTAAAATAAAGGTCTGATGTTTTTTATAATTCTCTTTTTCAATGATAGCTAAATTTCTCCGAATTTTTGAAGTTAAAAAAGGTTACTCTCGTAAAATGCCATTTTAGTTACACCCCACTGTTTGTATTTTGACAAAATCTATTTAAGATCTTTCAATATTTTTTTTCTTTTTGATGACATGACATGTCCAATTTCTCAATTTTTTTGTTTACTAGGCAGATTTCAGTTAAAGTGAATCTTGATCGTAATCAAAATCTTTTTCCAAACTTCTCTCTACACAACAAGCATGTTTATTTTTTTCCTTTTTATAACTACAGCAAGAAGTAGAGTAAAAGTTAGCTAAATATTTTATCTCTATATGACAGAGACAAACAGTAAGAAGTTAAACTGACAAACAATATGGATTTAAAGTAATAGACTACAGGAGCAAGAATTAGGGATTATTTGGGCAATCTTGTTTTTGCATTCCGAAAATAGAATTATTCCTTAATTTGGAAGGAATGTGCTTTTATCTGATGGAAAGAGAAATTGTTTGGCTGATAACCTGCACCTAGTTAAAGAAAAGAACAGGACTGTGCTGACTCATCAGTATGCAATGAGCTGGGCCCTCACCATGCCTGCCTTTAGCATGTGGCCATGCTAAACCATGCTGCTCTTGGCACCAAAGCAACACGCTAACCCACCCTGCCTAGAAAAAGCATTTATGTGTGTGTGTGGGGAAACAATCCATTCAGAATGAAGGAGAGAAAACCTATTAAGATTTCTCCATACCCATGTTATTTTACTAGAGGATCTTCTGCAACTACCTTCAGTTTTAACTGGAGTTCTAGGAACACTTTGAAAGTCACACTGTTCCTCAGGTAAGAGCCATAAAAAATTCCTCTAATCACCCTCTTGATACATAATGGCTTTCTTTTTACAGAGAATATAACAAAAGGTATTCCTAAAGGTATGGAGGATGCAAGGATAAATTTTGGGAATGCTAATAACATCACACATAAATATTTTTTCCATAATTAAATTATTATAAAAAAGTGTATTTTGAAAGAAAGTCTTATAATATCAATAATGTATTTTCCAATAAATTTAATTTAGAAGATGTGTATTGGAATCTGCTTTTATAAACTAATACAACCTAAGCTCATCTAACATAAACTTTGATGGGTTATAAAAGAGATTTGTTTATGAGTTTCTTTTAATTGGAAAGTGCAACATATTTCACTTTCCTCACTACAAATGTCTGTAGGAACTGGATTATATTTTCTCAAGTATCTTCCAGAAGCTATAGCACAACCATACAATCCTAGCTATCTTCTGGATTAAAACTAGGATAGTCAACAACTTCAGCAACTTCCAGGTTATAGTCTCACCTGATGCTTGTTAGCTATTATTTATTAAACTTCTCTAAGGGCAGTAGTCAGCCTATGCTTCTTAAATTTGTATATATATATATATTTTTTTTTAATGAAATTCAGATGCAAAACAGTTTGAAGCTCCCCCATCAGTGTTCCCCATGGACCTTCCTGTGTCTCAGAGAGTTAAGTACACAAATGAGAAGACCAAAATGCAGCATGAATATTAATGTTCTGGCAGTGTGTCTTTCAGCTGGCAGGGCTCTTTTACTTGGGCAGCTGCCAGATGTGATCATTTGGAATACAAAACTACTTTATGTGAAAAGTGTGAAATAAATCTAGAATCCACTGGTAAACCCAAAGCTGTTGTTTCTTTATTACAAATATACATTTACTTTTAGCTACAGACTACTAGGATATCTGCTAGAAACTAAAAAGTAGATACTGCCCAAAATTGAATAAAATGCTGCAAGCCAACATTGCAGAATAGGGGAAGATGTGCAGAAGCAGATGTAGGGCCTTTGGTTCCTCTCTCTGAGATATTGAACATGTATTAGCAATGTATGTAAGGGATGCCTGAGTATTAATATGTTGTTGTTTATATCTTTCTTTCCCTCTTTCTAGGATGTTTTATTTTGGTAAAGAAAAAACAAGGCTCTCTGCAGACTGGCAGTGTCCAGATGTTTCCTGTGTATTTTCTAAGCTGAGCACCTCACATTACCAGTTGCTGTGACACATGTAATGTCATTAGACAGGGAATAAACAACTTCAAAACCATCTACAGAGCCCAACATCTAATTAGTCAAACAAGCAGGCTGGGAAATCAGGAACACCAGAGCCAGCTCTATCATGCAGTGTGCTGTGAGAAAAACTTATGCCAACTGCATCTTTTTGCTCCAAGGCAGTACTGAAATTATTTCAGGTACAAATAATCATGGTCACATGAGAATCAAAAAAATTATGGTTTTGTAATCCTTGAGACAAAAAAAAAGAACAATATTTTATATGCTATGGCTGTGTAGTAGAAAGGAAGGGGAGGAAAAATGTTAATATCTTCAGTGGTTAGTGAAATTATATCATTTCACTAACCACTGAAAGAATAAGTGGAGGATGCTAGGGCATACTGCAGGGGAGACTAAATTTTTCTTCTTGGAAAATTAGTATAAGATGATTGTAAAATATTCACAACAAATCCTCTTCTGAATGTGGTGGGGCTGGGAAAGAAGAGTAGCTTTCACACAGCCCTTCAGGTTATGTCTATAAAACTTGCCTACATGCATGATCAACCTATGACTCTATAAATTACTCTATATTCACCCACTGCAGAAAGTGGGGGAATAGGAAAGACAGAATCAGACTATTCTCTGAGGTGCACTAGAAAACAGAGAGGCAATAGGCTGAATGTAGCATGGCAATTCCTGCCAGGAGAAAAAGGCATGATCCAGTTGCAAGTGTTTATACATTGAGGCTGTATTTTCCAGAGAGGCTCCTGGAGATTTTCAAAACTGACCTAGAATTCTTAAGGAAACTGATCTACTTTGAAGTTAGTTCTGCTTTGAGCAGGTGTCCGGGCTTGATGAATACCAGGAATCTCTGATAACCTGAATTTTCTTGCAATTCTGTGATATCCTACCATGTTTCAGGGATCCCAGATTCCTTGAACTTCTAGCCAGGACTGCACATCAGAACTGGAATTCATATTTTGGAGAGTGTTTTTCTGACACAAGCAATGAGATTACTGTTTTTAAAGGTGAACCAGTTCTTAATGTGCTTGCATTTTTGATATAATTTCCATATGTAATATTTTCTGTATTGTCACTTTGTAACTAGAACTTCCCAAACCATTTCAGGCTTCTTTCTCAACCTGGGCACCTTTGCTTAGACTATTTTTAATTGAGTGAGTCAGAAACAATGTCTTTGGCTGTTTCTGCTCCTTAGGGACTGAAGGAATATTTGGATTTATTATTTACATATCCTTTCTCCTGACATGCTGCCATCTCTAAGACTTCATTTTATTTTAAGAACCACTCAATATTAAAAAAAAAAAGGGGAGGGGGGGTGTTGGATCAAGCGGCAACACGCGACATCACAGAGGGGGATTGAAAGACAGAGGAGGGTGAGAGAAAGGTCCCTAAACAATCAAATACAAATGGATAGCAATTACTGAAACATGACTGAATTGCAAATTAAAAGTTATTTTTTGTAATGAACATGGAATTTTTAGTCTTACCAGATGTGCTGCAATGTTATTAGCACATCTGGTATTAGCATGGGTTAGTTTGTTGTTTGGGGTTTTTGCAAGACTCCAGGGCAAAATGATCTGGCATAGGAGAATGTATGCTTTGTTTTGATCTCTAACTTAAGTAAGCCCTTGCACTAGAATTGCAGTCTAGATCATGCAAGGTCTTAGTAGTATAGGTTATGTTACTGTAAATATAAGAAATTATAAATTCCCTCCTATATGTTCAATTCTATTTATTCTAGACTTAAAATGTACATAAATGGAAACAAGTTATTAGTTCTTAGATTATATACAGAATTTATATCTGTTTCCATCTCCAGTGAGAAAACAACTGCAGGAGTGTACAAATACTGCTTCTCAAAAGTAAGGTAATATGGTGCTCAGGAATTTTGTGGGAAACATTAAGTTATTGCCAACAAAGTAATGAAAATGACTACAGATTTCTGACTTTTGCTAGAAGCTGGCATGTAGACCTAATTGATTTTTAATTGATTTCTAAAGGAAAAGCATGGGAACATAATTGGTTTTGCCAAAATGCAACAGCACATTTTTTCCTAGATGCAAGGGGTTCATGGAGAAATAGAAAATTCTTCTGATAGCCATAGCTAGAATGGGTCCATGGCAGCTGAGCCAGCCTCTTCAAAGGTTGTCTGAGGTGGGTCTTGCTGGAAAACCAACAAGATCGATATACACGTTATTGAGAGCAACATGTTTAAAGGAGGAATACAGGTATTATAGCATAAAGACTTTCTCCAATGCTGTCCATGGACTGAGAAACCACTGCTGGGGCAAGTAGTCATAAATACTGGTTGTACCTGGGAAATACCAAGTCTTAGAATGAAAATGACCCTTTTTCTAAAATGTATTCTACTGATCCTGGACTTATATATGCCCTTTACTTCCTTTAGAAAATTTATTTATCGAATTTATTGATACAGAAGTTTGTGGGCAAAATCATTTTCTCCACACATTACATCAATGTTTGCTAGCAGCTGGGTCTCTAAAGATATGCATTAGCATCCTCCTCATTGTATCACATTATATCTGCATTGTTGCTCAATACACACAATGTTCTTTGGAAAATATTCTTTTTTTTTTTTTTTTTTTTTCTTAGCTAATACTTATTTCCTGTTTTGTTCATAGCTGAACTGACCCCCAGAAAAACCCAGATGACTTTTCAGCAATTCTAACTGCATAACTATGCTATTTTAATTATGCAGCTACCATACAATCCATTCATAAAATTCAACTATGACAAAATCAGCTTATTTCTGGTTTGCAGACAGAATTTTCAGTCTTTCACAAATATTGATGCAATGTAAAGCAAGGGCTTATTTCATTAAGGCCTGAACAATCTCTTGTCATTCTAATGATCAGAAATAAAATAAAACAAATAGATGATAACTGACTTACTGCACAAAGAAGACCAAAGACATTTCTATGTCAAAGAACATAGACTGCTTTACCACTTCCATATTTACATGGGTACCCTAAAAATGCTTTATTTCTTCCTCACTGCACAACTTGTTGGAGACAATGCCATGAAATAACTCTTATTGATAAATGAAAAAGAGAGAGAAAACATTATCAAGATGATCAGTAGTGATAGCAGCTGTTACATAATTTCATTATGAAGCTATTTCCTGCTGCTAGAGGGTTTGAAATAACATTTACTTGTATAATTGTAATTGTATTTATTTTATTCCTCCTGGTCTAAATAAAAAGCAGAAATTAAAAAATATTGAATATTTCAAGGAGATAACCTCTTTAGAAAAAAAAATTAAATGTTTTTACTGATATTTGACATGTTATTACAAAATAACTGGTAGTAGAATCATATTCCAAACAATCAAAAGTATACTAACTTCAAGTATCAATTTTTTCTCCTCATAGGACTAGACTTCCATCCAATCATCTTCTATCAATCAGTAAATTATTTACTTCTTATTTATTTACCTTTTAAATACCTATGTATATTAAATAATATACGGGCCATAGCATCTTCTTTTACCATGTGAAAGACATCTGTTTAAAAACATTGATTCAAATTATGATGAATGGTGAAATGCAGTGGTACAGCCCTTAGAGGTGAAAAATATGTGTATATGAGATTATGAGACATCTCTCTCCTATAAGAGATGTCTCAAGGGAGGTGTGACCCTTTTCTCCTCAGGTATGAGTAGCTTAGACTATCTGTGAAGCTTACCAATGTCTGTTATCAATAAATAATGGATTCTACCTGACATGTGGGAGTAATTTTTGTTAAATTATCTAGTGGTTAATCTCTAAGACCACACAATGAGATCATTGTCTCTGATCAGAGCTTTCTCCCTCTAATTGCATGCAACTGAAGGGGCTAGCTGTCTCAATGAGCATGGGACTTAATGGCAGCAGAGGTCTGGGGGAGTGCATGAAACTTAACAAACAATATTTTCAGAGGATTGCAGGATGTGAGAAACTTATTAGGTGATGCTAAGGAGAAGAGTCAAAGGTAAGGAAAAGAAGGGAACAAGGTGGCTGTGAGAGAACAAGTATGAAGGAAAAAGGTGACAACACTGGCTGGCCAAGGGAAGCAAGAATGAGACAACACAAGGTGGCGGGTCCTGTGTGCCCATTGTTAGCAACTCAGAGAATCTGTGGCTTAGAGACTTGCTATGAAGAGGATTGAGCAAGTATGAGTAGCTATGCAACAGTTGGCTAGCTGCACTAATTATCTCCCATCTTGATAAACAGGAGCAGAGGAACAGTCCGTGCTGCTCATGCTGGGATGAGAGTTATGTGGAAAAATACACACTTTCTCAGTCTGTGCACCTAGCCATGGTAATACTGGGCATGTCTCTGCTGGGAGTACGTGCTCAGCTTTGCAGTGAGCTAAACCTGGGAAAGGAGGAGCTCAATGGGTCCTGCATGTTCCTTCAGCTGCCACGTGAACTACAGAACTTCATACCGGGGCAGGCTTGCTCTCCAGCTGCTTGTGAAGGCACAAGCATTGCCTAACAGGTCATTCCACCCTGATCTTTCTTTATTTGGGCAAGACTGGAAGGAAAGACCCGCCAGTTCTTCATTCATGGTCATATCTCTCTTCCCTATTATCTGTCTGTAATTTCACAGCAGGAAAACTTTTTACATTTTAAAGTGATGTGTCTATGTATTCCTCAAAAGAGTTCCTGAAAATCCATGTGACCTGTGGAATGGGGTTCATTACATGTATTCAATTAATTTTTAAAAGCAGCAAATAAGCTTTGACTCTGCAAAGAAAAAGTAGTGAATGAAGAACTCTCTTCAATTCTATGGTGATTTCCAGGTCCTTCTGCTTTCCACACAGCACTAGATTCACATTCTTCATTTGTCTGTACTATAGTAAATCAGAGTGAAAAAAAGGACAT